>APFE031341131.1:168891-202408 GCA_000404065.3 Pinus taeda
TCATAAAAACCTGGTAAACTTGTGTTCATTGTTGGTTGGGTGATTCCTCCACTCTGAGACGGCAAGTGCCAGTACGGACTTGTGCTCCCACGTACCATCGAGTATATATTGGGAGACCACAATAGGTTGCATCCTTTATCCTTAGGAAGTCGTGTCTACTACCCTATCGATCGCAATGCACTGAACATAGCATTAGGGAAGATTGACTACCGTACCGTAAAAAGTATTCTGCAGTTTTGCGATTGGTTTGGTAATCCCCTCTGCATATATTTCCAGAGTAGTCCATTTTTCTCCTTTTTAGACTCCTTAAAAGAAAAGGTCCATCTGAGCACTTGTCACTTCAGGCTCATTAAAAATCGAAGGTGAGTAGAGTCATCTTTTATTTTTTCTCGACTCTTAAAAATTGAAAAAACAAGTTGTGTCAAAGCGTCTAAAATTCATTTAATTCAAAAAAAAAATCCCCTTTTTATTTTAAGTTGATCAAGTAATCCGCAATCGTGGAAGAAATTCAATCAAAACCTCGTCGTTTGCAGAGACTTACGAGTCAACCCTCGTTGACTCCAGAAGCGAAACCATTCCGGACAAAGTGAACTCGTTTGACCGGATCAAAGTCCCCTAGGTTGGTTGGAGCAAGCACTCCGACATCCTCAGAGACTCCGATTACTCTGAACTTTTCTGGTATCCCTACCTCTATAGGGAAAATTCTGCAGCAACAAAAGGACATTACAACTGATCCTAGTGTGATGATAAACACTTCTATTCTTGAACCAGCTCCATCTACAGCTGATTCGGAAGGTGTTACTTCCCAACTGTTTGCTACTGCAGAACTTATATCTTCTTCAGCACCAGAAATATTTTACGGACCTGACGGTCTGCCTCTTCCTCCTGGATTGATTGCCATAGAAGAGATTGTGGAAGATCCTCCATCTAACACTCCAACGCAACTTGGAGCTGGGATCGCCCTATATCCTTCTTCATCAGAATATTTTTACCCACCATCGGAAGTTCCTGAAGAATCACTAAGGAATATTTTGTATAGGCTTAATATGTCTGAACAACCGTCGACATCAAGGACTCTGTTACTCAACACAGCAGCAGTAGAAGCTCCTGTTGCTACCCCGACAATGTTCGCCAGCGTGCCATCTATCCCAACCAGCTCTCAATCGCTAGATGGAGTCCATCCAGGGGCTATTTTGACAGTATGGATTGTTCCGGTTTGTTTGTCTGGAATTATATCTGGAATCTCTTACGTTGAGTCTTGACAAATTGATCCTTCACAGTGTCAATTTGGGCAAACCGATCCCCAAAGGCAAATCATTCCTTTGAGTACTAGATTACCATCGTATGGAGGGCTGTATGCCCTTTCATTTCCTTCTTCGGAAGGTCAACCATGCGAGAGTTCACAACAAAATTTAGGTTATGCTCGAATCACAACTAGCAGTTGGGTGCCAATCTTGCCTCAACAACCAAGAGTTGTATGCTCAATGCAACAAAGTTTACCTATGACAAATATCCCCACTACACCGGTTATTGTGGCAGTATCGCAAGTACAAGAGTTGCCATTTGTATGCCAACCTCAAGTTTCATAGGTTATAATGCAACAACCTCTTGTACCTACGACACAACCACAATCACCAACTAGTGGAATGACACAGGTTCAAATGGGGATCACCAACCCCCATCTTGGTCAAATAGTCAATACTGGACAACAGCCCATGACTTCACAGCCATGGCTAGTGCAATACCAACAACCGCAATTCCAGCAAGCTTACCAAGGATATGAGCAACAAGTCTTTGCAAGTAATGGGCAGCTATATCAACCATATCATAATGGTTATGCCCATAAACCTTACCAAAGTTACCAACATCAAATGCATTATGCTGGTATGCACAGACCAACTGCTCAAGCGATTCCATCTTATCCTGGGTATGCTCAACCAAGCCTGAATCAACAGTTTCCTTTTGTTGCAACTTTAGAGTTACCAGATCTAAATCAACTAACGAACAATCCAATTGCCTACACCCCTTAGTGGCCAGTGATTCCACATAAACTTCCGTCTGATATTCCTAAATTTAATGGAAAACTGGGTGAAGACCCATCGAATCATGTGATGACCTTTCATCTATGGTGTTCATCCTACACTCCCAATGATGATTCGATCAGGCTTCACCTCTTTCAATGAATGCTAACTGGTCTGGAAGGAGAGTGGTATATCGAATTGCCTAGAGCTTCATTTGATAACTTCAGTACCCTAGCCACAGCCTTTTTAACCCATTTTCAGTTACCCATAAGGTACGAAACAGGAACCGAGCTACTTACCAATTTCAAACAAATGACAACCACTCACATATCAGATCATATTCATGAATGGTGACGTTGTCATAGAATGGTAAAAACATATGTTCCTGATCAGCTATTGGTTGAATGGTTTATTAAGTCACAGTTACCTTCTATTACAGAAGATGTGGCAAAGGGAGGAGTCGTCACTGAAGAGAAAGTTATTGCTCATGCACAATATCTAGACTTGATTTATACTCAGTCTGGCATGCTCTATGATAAAATCCCTGATGCTCCTAGACCAGAATTTTCCATTCCTTCGCTTCCTAAATCAAACAAAGAGTCTCATGTCGATGATGGCATGATAGGTACAACACGCACTAAAATTGTAAAGGCTACGTTGAAAAAGGCCCGCACGGTTTCGAGTCCAAACACAAATGAGGAACTTCTAGCCTCGGAAGTAAATGCCGTGTCGACAGACAAAGGCAAAGAACCCAAGCAACTGGGAGACAAGAAGAAAAAACAAGGGAAGAAGAAAAGCTAGGAGGACTCATCTCCTAAAAAATATTCTACAAACCCTTCTGGGGATAGGAAACCAAAAACGCCATGTCATATATGTGACGAGGATCACTGGACCAGAGATTGTCCATATAAAGATGAACTTAGAAAATCCTTCAAAAGTTCAAAAACCTCGGTTGTATTAACTGATCCATTTCCGAACCCAGGAACAAATCTGGTTGCTAGTGAAAATGCTTCCCCATCCCAAGTGCTAATGTTGTCGGTTTCAAAGCAACTGAATGATGCTCTGATATCGACAAGGAATAAAGATTACGAGAATCCACAGATGTTGAACAACAAGGATAATGATCAACCTAGTAGTTCAACAACAACTTCGACCGAAGTTGTGCCACCCATCATTCCTGAATTAATGATAAAACTGCCAAAGGGAGTAGTACACAAATTGACGTTTAATCCTCATGCCAGAGCAGCACAACACTATAATATAGTGGAGGATTTAGCTCAATCGCCCTCCGCGATGTCGACTCTTGAGGTACTGCAAAACTGCCCCTCCCAAAAGCAGGCTTTATTATCAGCTATAGGTTGGATTTACCCAATGTATTCCAATCTTGTATCTTTTAATCACAAAGGATACGACCCTCAGTTACCAGCTCAACTAGCTTTCCTCATTCAAGTGAAATCCCTCAACAAAACTGTTAATAGAACAATTATTGATGAGGGGGCATCCACATGTATCATGTCGATGAGTTGCTGGAAAACTCTAGGGTCTCCCTCCTTGTCACGATTGCCGACAACATTAAAAGCATTTGATGGATGAACATACACCCCATATGGGATATTAAGTAACTTGCAAGTCGAATTGGGGGGAAAAACAGTAGAAATCGATGTTGAAGTCATCTACGGAAACCTCGATTACAACATCCTATTGGGAAGACCCTGGATATATGCCATGGCAGCCGTTGTGTCGACCTACTTTAGGAAAATTTCATTTCCTTCCCAAGGAGGAATTACAATCATCGACCAACAAACTTTTCTCCTTAACAGTTCGCAAGTTACGGGAAGCATTCCGATGATCCATGGAAGCCCTAGCGTGCTTCAGAATATCGAAGTAGGCCTACTAAAAGACCCCACATTAATGGGAAATTTTACCCTACCGCCTCCAACCAATATGGCGGAAGTGGCTAATGTAGGAACCTGCAATATGATATCTTCCATTCAAAAGATGTCAGAAAACGATGTTAAAATGGATCATCTGCAAGTATTGCCTCTAACCCCACTGGAAATATTATAGCATTCAATGTTTTCAGCATGGGAGGCAAACTCATTTCAATGCTCATCTAGCGTTTGGATAGATAGGTCTAAGGAATATGGTACCCCTTCAAATCCTTGGTCGCAAGTACACTCTACAGACGAAGGAATCATTCAATCGATGATGATTGATGGGGCACCATGGGAAGATTACCGCCATCATTCCCATCTTCTGAACTGGAAAAAAGATAATTCTAGCAACCTACACCATCCTTCAGTATTTAAATTTCTGACGAATATTGTAAATACGGTGGATTCCGAGAGAAACCTATCCAATATTGAAGAGACTACTGCCGTAAATATCTCAACCAAAACAGATGTTGTAGAGAATATTCATGTTGACAAATCTTGTTCTTCTTCGGAACTGGAAATATATAGTGCTCTCTTTCACGAGTTTAGAGATGTCTTTGCTTGGTCATATGATGAAATGCCAGGTATTGACCCAAGCATAGTGGAACATGAAATTAAGATGTATCTAGATGTCAAACCAGTACGACAACGGCTATGGCAGGTGCACCCCAATAAAGTCATTTCCATCAAGGCAGAAGTTGAAAAACTCCTCCATGCTAGCTTTATTTACCCGGATCCTCTGACTGATTGGGTATCGAATATTGTTCCTGTGATGAAGAAACAAGGAATGATTAGAGTGTGCGTCAATTACAGGGATGTAAATCAAGCTTGTCCAAAAGACAACTACCCTACACCCTTCATTGACCAGATAATTAACAAATGCGCTAGATGTGAAATCTTTTCCGGGTATAATCAAATAAATATCTACCCACAAGCCCAATCAAAGACTGCATTCATTTGTCTTTGGGGCACATTCGCATATCACAAGCTACCCTTTGGTTTAAAGAACGCAGGGGCAACTTTTCAGAGAGCAATGAGCTATGCTTTCCATGACATCAAGAACATCGTTCAACCATATCTCGATGATCTTCCAACTCATTCGCGAAAGCGGACCAATCATATGCGGCATTTGAGAGCGATATTTATACATTACTGACACTACAAGATACGACTCAATCCACACAAATGCGTGTTTTATGTCAGTTTTGGTCGTTTACTTGGCTTCGTGGTCTCAAAGGATGGGATTCGTCTCGACCCATGTAAGGTTCAGGAAATCATCGATTTGCCTCCACCTTCAAACTTGCTTCAGATTCAGAAACTCCAAGGTAAAGCAAACTTCCTTAGGAGGTTCATTCCAAATTATGCCAAACTAGCTAAAGGTTATACTCGTCTATTGAAAAAAGAAGTACCCTTCGTTTGGGATCAGGTCGCGCAAGCTTCCTTTGATGCTTTAAATCAATCTCTAATAAAAGTGTCATTAATGTATGCTCTTGATTATCAAAAAGACTTTAACCTGTATCTGGCTAGAGCAAATACGACCATAGCAATGGTTTTAGTTCAAGAAGATAATTGAATTGAACATCCTATATATTATTTAAGCCGAAACTTAAATGATATGGAACTGAAATACTCCTACGTTGAAAAGCTAGCCCTAGCAGTTGTTCAAGCGATACAGATATTTTGACACTACGTCCTCTTAAGAAAAACTACCATTTTATCAGATTGCAACCCCACTTATATATTGTCGTGATAGTTGCTGGGGGGCAAATATTCAAAATGGATAGCAATTCTACAAGAGTTTGATCTGGAATTCAAAAAATCCAAATCAAAGAAAGCCCTGGTATTCGTGGAGTTACTATGTGATCTCCCATCATCATCCAATGATGCAACATCCGAAGAAGCAATCATGGATGAAAATTTGTTTCTGATATCTTCAAGCAATCCATGGTACAAAGATATAATCGTCTATCTCCAGACACAAACATATAGGTCTAATACCTCACGCTCCGAACAACGACGAAATCGATACCAAGCGAAAGACTACGTGATTGTCAGTGATACCCTTTACCGTCGCGATATCGATACAATTCTGTGGACGTGCCTCACCCATGAGGAGGTCGAAAAAGTCCTGAATGATTATCATTCAGGCGCATGTGGGGGGCATCAATCTCGTTATGTTACGGCGCAAAAAATTTTGCGAGCAAGATACTTCTGGCCAACAATCTTCAAAGATTGCATGACCGCAGTTAGACGTTGCCATGCTTGCCAAATTTTCGATAGCAAAACCAGAAGACCACCCACACCGCTGCAACCAGTAGTTGCTGTTGGGCCATTCACCAAATGGGGCATATATTTCATGACATGTAACCCCACCTCGGTTGGGGGGCATGGGTATATCATAGTCGCAGTAGACTATTTTACCAAATGGGTCGAGGCGATGCCTACATTAAACAACAGTGGCGAAACGGCTGCCCTTTTCTTTTTTAATCATGTAGTCTTCAAATTCGGCATTCCACACGCCATAGTCACAGATCATGGATTGCATTTCCACAATCACATGATGGTTGAGTTGGCTGCCAAATTAGGACTATCCCATGACAACTCTACTCCATACTATCTGCAAGCTAATGGACAGGTTGAGGCAATCAACAAAGTCCTGAAGCGCATGCTGCAAAGAATGATCGGAGTCCATAAACGAAATTGGCACTTGATCCTGTACTTGTTCTTGTGGGCATACCGGACATCAGTGAGAAACGCAACCGAGTTTACACCTTTTCAACTTGTGTATGGCCTGGAAGCAATCTTACCAATTCAATGTGAAATCTCATCCCTCAAACTCACAGTCGACCTTCTCCCCAGAACCTCAGAAGAAGAGGCTCCTTTCTTGGAACTAATCCAATTGGATGAAACCCGCCATGATGCAGCTTTGGCTAACGCAGCTCATAAGAAACGAGTCAAAGCGCAGTTCGACAAAAATGTCAAACCTTGTGTCTTCTCAGAACGTGACCTGGTCTTACTTTATGACCAGGAATCTGATAAGTTGGGAGCATGGAAATTCAAATCACTATGGATGGGTCCTTATATTGTTAAGCGTGTATTAGCAAAAGGAGCCTACGAGTTGATGGACTATGATGGGATTCCACTGGCGCAACCTCGCAACGGGTTGTACCTCAAGCATTACTATGCTTAATTCCGCGTAGTAATCCTTATGCTTTTGTTACATTTTTGTTTTCGCTAAGAGTAATTATTTTGGTTAGGTAATCCACTTTTTTGCATTCGTTGTAGATGTTGAACCTATTGGAATCATTCGTTGGATATGCCGACGGAGCGAGTCGTAGTTCGCAGAACCTGTCTTCTGTAGCATGGGCCATTTTTGGTCCCAGCAGTGAGTTAGTAAGTTTCAGAGGGGTATGTATTGGTCGGTCAACAAATAATATCATTGAATATATCACATTGATAATACTCCTCTCTGATGCCATCACACATGGCATATGCCGACTTGTCGTCAGGCTAGACTCACAACTCGTCATTCTACAACTCACTGGCATCTATTCCATACGGAATCCAGCTATCTATCGCATGTTCCTAAGAGTCAGTATTTTGGAAAGACAGTTCGATTTCATTCAATATCAACATATTTCCAGAAGTCTAAACACATTAACAGACTCATTGGCAAATTATGTGTTAGATAGACATTTGCGACATTTATAAAAAAGAAGCATCACATCAATATATGTAGCAGGATCATGTAACTTAACCAAAATAAATCTCCGAAAATCAAAAATATATACATAACTGTTTATAGTTTATACATAATGTTCTGTAACCAAGACAAAATCAGTCAAATGACCCAAAACTCGAAATGCTAGGGGGCACCCTAGTTTAATGATGCTGGTGATAACAAGTCACTGCTTGTGCAATCATGCGTAAAAGCCTAGTCCATCGACTCAGCACTCCAGTAGTATGTCGCTGCAACTGTAGAGGCAGCTCGTCGGTCCTCACATTCAGGATACCAAGGGTGAGACCCTCGATCTGGTCCTGTAGTGCTGAAAGAGTCTCGACCACGTCAAGGTCATGAAGGATGGCCCTCCCCACAGCCTCTACTGCTGGAGCGGCCGTTGGGTCTCTGCGGTGTACTGCCGGTCGAACTGGTCCAATATCTGCATGAGCACATGAGTTTTGATTAGTTTTGGTCAAGAAAACATAAGAACATTATAAAGAACAATAAACAGAGATATGGTAAGAAGATTTACCCATAGCACCCCACTGCTCGCCGGCCGGCAGCACTAAATCCAGGTCACCCTGGAAATCCATGCCAGCATATGGAAACTTGGCATAAACCATCTCCTGACGATCAAACCACTCGAAGAAAGTATCAGAAAAGGAAATTTGAGGCTGGCCAGCATGCTGAGACATGAGGTCAACCCATCTTTGCATCTGTGGTTCAGTCGGTGGAGGTAGGCCAAGTGAGATGTACTACGGCTGCATCAGTGGGATCCTCTCCAAAGCGAAAGCGGTCAAAATAGAACCATAGCCGAAGTTCTTGGATCTTCCGCTTTTCACCTTGGTCAGTTGTTCTTTCATCACAGAGAGTACTGCATCACACCAGTTGAACACCTTCGGTTCAAGGAATTCCAAAGCATACTGCATGTAAGACCTATTAGCTATGTGAAGAGCAGAACTACCAGCCAGTCTAGCAAAAGTGAATAGAATGGTCCTCAAGGTCTGGTTAGTGACATCTCGAATATTGATCTTGCTGTCGGTACCGGCTGAGATCCCTCTTTGCAATGTCGGCGAATATACTCCCTCACGGACTCGCCCCCGCGGGCAGAACCCGATAATGAGAGAGGGGCACCATGCCTTGATAAACCAGTCAAAATGTCCATGATAGTCAAGGGGATCGATTTTCCCCTAATCTGGAACACCCAGTTGATAGGATCCCAAGCATTGAGGAAATATTGCAACAAGTTGATTTGTTGCCTCATGCTAGAGATGCGGAAAAACTTCAACAAGCCACAGTTCCGGAATGCAGCTACAGTGCCCGAATCATGTAAAGCAACCGTGTCCTCTTCTTCATGCTCGTGTTCTCGCCATGTAACAACCATTTTTCTCTGATGAATCTCTGAAAAACAAACAAAAGAAGGGTCAGGATCTTGATTTGGTAAAAAACAGGCAAAAATCTATGAGAAAGTTGTGCAAAAAGTTTCCTCCTTATGCCCATCGCACCCCAGTAAGTGTACTGGGAGTGATGCATACTGACTAGTCAGTGAGAAGGCCAGTATGCATCACACCTTTCAATTAAGGAAGGGTGCAATGGAGCCAGGGCGAGTTGTTCAAACCCCAGAGGCTCAGCAAAGCAAGGAAACAAGCTCAGAATTCAAAAAGAAAAGAATGCAATTCAAGAACACAAGTTTAGCTCCTACCTGGTCTAGACGGCATCAAGAATTGTCCACAAAATCTCCTGGAATCAGCTGGTGAAAATCAAGGGGGAAAAGCACCTCCAGAGCTCCAACAAACCAAGTTCAAATGAAATGGTAAAATGAGAGGTAAAAGTCACTTTGAAATTACCGTTCACGTAATTCAAGTAAGATATTAGTGTTCTTAACTCATTTATCAAACATATTTTTTCATTTCTAATCGGTTTGATGGAGCAATTGAACAAGTAGTACAATCTTTGAAAGAACAAAATGCTAATGGTGAATCAAGGAATCAATGACCATTATCACAAGTAGTTTTAATTCGGAATTCAAGCTCATTAAAAAATAAACGTAAGCAATGAGAAAATGTTTCCCCCAGAGTTTAAGCTCATTAAAAATGAACCGGTAAATAACCATTGTGAATGCCTTATCATTAGCTTTTGAGCCTTGGTCGTGTTCTCATCATCACCTCCACTCTGTTTTTAGCCGATCATTCACCTCCATTTGATTATTTACCCTTTCGAGGAACATCTGTGAAGAGTGATTCTATTAGCCATCCTTGTGAAACTACCATGATTGGAAAATTCCAAAACTTACCTGGAATTAGCTGCTACCCGAAATCATCACTCGTTCCTCGAAAAACGAGTCTCCATTAAGCTCTTTTCAATTGACTCGTAAAATATGAAAAGATTGCTGAGCGATTAGCCTCTCCAACTCGTTAAAGTCATCGGAAGTGCTATCCCTCCTCTAGATTTTAATATTTTTGGACTTAAGCGATTATTACACAAAAAGATCAAGCGCTTGTCTTGTTCAGCTCGTTAAAACTATCAAAAATTCATACCTTTCATATTATTTTACGCTTTTTCAGAATTAAGGGATTATATGACGAAAAAGAATTTTTGGAGTTTCATTTCCGTCCCTTTCAGACTCTCTAAAATTAAAAAGGACTGAGTTATCTTTGTCGTTAAACTCATTAAAACTGAATAGTGACAAACTTGTCCAAATGGATGAGAACGAGTTTCACTGTCGCTAGGCTCGTTAAAATATATCAACAGGTTTGCTTGAAGGGTGGATTATAGAAAAAGCATATGTTGTCCTCCTCAAGCTTGACAAAAATAAAGAGGTACTGGTCAGCAATGACTGGGGAAAATTGGGAAGAAAACTTGAAAAATCTTTATTGGTAGCAAGTCGCTCTTGAACATGAGACTTTCCTTCCACATCCAAGCCGGATTGGCTTGTTCCATTCACTGGTCATCACCATTGGTCTGCCACACCATCCATCTTTGGGGTTAACACTACAAATCCATCGTCAGTGTTGCAGATATGTTCAAGAGAATTCATTCAGACAATTCACCTATGTCTCACTCACTGCAATACATTCACGCTCCATTCTTTTCATGACCGCCACCCTGAACACTGTATCATTAGGTTGTTTTCACCTCCAAAATAATTTGTCTCGTTCCATGTCGTAGATGTGGGATTCATTAAGGCCCTCCTCCGATGGGTCACTTCTTGTCGACATCAGCTCATTATCCAAGAAGTTGACCTAGGAACAACCCTTTCAGTACTTTGAAGCTTACATGCCTCAATGGCAAGTTTCTCACTTTCGGCGACAGGTTTACATTAATGGCCTTCGACTGAGAGATTTTGCGTGGTGTTCGAAGCCAAGTCCTTTTTCACACCATGGGAATTGTACTATAGTACCTTGAGGGTCATTATCATTATTAGTGATTCCTCTCTCACCTGTTAACAGCTTACATCATTGGCTAGTAATCAGGCGATGTCTTTCCATGTTCGACTCCAGAACATTTTTCACATGGATCGACTTGTACTCCGAGTGAAGATTGAATGAATTTTGAAGACCCCGGATCTAGTTTCATCCATCCAGGCTGTGATACATTCAGGAATATAAAGACATCACATGTACATCATTACCGAACAGATGATCATCCAAATCAAAGGATGATGAGTCTGAATCATCAGTCTGCCACACTGACGATTTTCTGTCCTATGTACATGAAAATGAATTTATAAAGCTGAGCATGGGAATGCCCACCTCAGCTAGATCATGAAAAAATGTTGTTAAGATAATGTATTGTATTGTATCTTATTACAGGTCGCCTCCCAGCTCGTAAAAACTTCGGATCCTCATGGTAAAGCATTTCACCTAACATCAAAAGATTAACGACCTCATGCTTCAGGGGGCAACTGTTATAGACATTTTTGGGCACTACAACCCCAATCATAAATGTCCATAAAATGAGGGCTCCTAAGTCCCTAAAAGTGTTGCTTCACTGCCTAAAGGAACAAGGTTATCTAATTACATCATCTCCCAGAAGTTATCCACTAAAAACTGCTCAGAAATGGCCAAAACTGGACCATACTGAATACCTAGTGCAGAGGGTGCGATGCATATCACCTTCCCAGTGTAAAGGGTGTGATGCATACTGAATGGTCCCTCTGTAGGGTGCAATGGTCGGGAATGGACAAATGGCAGGGACAATTTGCGAGGTGGAAGATCATGGAATCTTCCAGAAGCTTCCCCTCTGACACTTGCCTCTCTATTTTCGACCAGGGATGAGTAAGAGATCATCAGTCTCCAAGTGGAATCAAGAACTATCAGAGAGAGGACACTAATCAAAACCCAAGATATGACTGACCTCCCTACAATCTTCTATATATGGATCCCTCATCACAGAGATCCAGGGGTTGGAATTTTGTATCTTGTAGAGAAGTGTTGTTGGTTTTCTGGTGTAACTTCATAGTGTTGGGTGATATAAGCTTTACTTGAGGTGAAGAAGGGCTCTCTTGCTGGAGGATGATGCTGGGTCAGAACATATGGTTGTAATCCTCTTGCTATTCTTGATCTTAATAAAGCTATTCAAGTTTTCCTCCATATTCTTATATGTTTCATTATATATGCATTTGTATGGTTAACACATATCTGGTCCTATGTTATTTATGAATATATATCTCTATTCTTCGATAGTAGTATGCTGCTTTGATTCCACAGGTGCCCTTTGAAGTTGGGAAAATGAAGAAGAAGCGGCAAAGATCTATCAGGAAGGCAAGGAATCAAACAAGGAAATCAAGTGCAAGACTAAGGTTGGTCTCCTTTGTTCCACTCTTATCTATTTTCATAAAGGAAAGCGAAAGTAGACTTTACTTGTTTGTTTCTAAGATAGCGACCAGTATTAGTGGGAATAGCAGCTCTGAGTGGACACTATTCCCGGTAACACCCAATATGCCCCTCTCTTTTAAAAAAGTGTTGTCCTCAATGCTTGAGTAGGATGCTCCTATATAAACTTTTCATCCTCCCATTTGGAATCTTTAGTGGGTAAGTTCTTCCACTTGATGAGATACTTTGAAATTGATCAATTTCGTATCTGTCAAGTTCTTGTTTTCGTGACTGCTTCATGTTCCAATATGATTTTTCCTTCCTCGTCAAGTTTTGTCAATATTGTTTGAATTGGGAGCTTGTCACCTATAACCTTCTTTAAGCATGAAACATGGAAAACTAGGTGCACTTGGGAAGATGTAGGAAACTCCAATTTGTATTCCATAGTACTAATCTTTTGCAACACCTTGTAAAGACCATAATACTTTGGTGATAATTTATTATCCTTCTTAGCTTTCTTGAGGGGCATTTTTTTGTTTTCTTGTAGCCGTAAAAATACCCAGTCACCTACATCAAAACCTCTTTCACTACGATGCTGATTTTCCTGTTGTCTCATTCTATTTTGTGCCAAAGTGAGGTTGTCCTTTAAGAGTTGGAGAACTTGTTTTTGATGTTTGATGTGATCTTCCACTGCTTGAACCTTATAATTTTCTCTTAAAGATGATGTGATGGATGGTGGATGATATCCTAAACTAAGATCCGACTTAGTGAAGTAAATTGCTCCATGTAATTCATCAATGACAGGAATGGGAAATTAATCTTTAATTGTGATCTTGTTGAGCTCCCTATAATCCAAACACATGTGCCATAATCCATCCTTCTTATGGAGAAATTTGACTAGGTTGAATTATACTAGCCTCTAGAATTTCTGCAACCATACTTTCAATTTCACTCTTTTTGGCATAGGGATATCTATAAGGCCTGCTGTTTGGAGGAACACTTTCTAGAATCAAATGAATAGCATGATCATGATCACGAATAGGTGGTAGGCCTTTGGGAGTCTCAAATACCTTGGAATGGTTGTCCAAGACTTTTTGGAGACCTGGAGAAAAAGATGATTTCGATGTTTGAACCTCTAGTGAACATAATTATGCAATTATGCCCCATTGTTCTTTATTTAGAAGCTTTGTCATGCCATTAGAGTTGATTATCTTTCCTGGTTTCCCTATGATAACCCTTAATTCAACTTCATTTCCTTCTCAAAAAAAAATTAAGAAAATTTCTTGAAAATTAAAAGTTATCATACCCAAAGATTGTAACCATTTGACTCCTAGTACAACATCAACACCCCCGATTGGAATGGAAAGAATTGGAGTATTCAATACATATTTTCCCATTGATAGCTTGATATTATGACACTTTCTAGATAAATTTATGGTTCCTCCATTTGCAACCATCACTTGACACTCTGGTGCTGGATATAAGAAGCAATTCAATTCCTTGGTTATCTTACAATCAATTAAATTATGGGTACTACCTGAATAAATCGACACTATTACATTTTTCTTCTTGATATGTCCTATCTTAAGAGTTTGAGGAGTGGTAATTCCTGCCAATGTAATACAAGATATGGTCGGATTCATTTCTTCTTTCTCTAGGATTGGTTTCTAGTGTATATCCTTGTTCTAGGTGGCTCTAGACACATGCAGAAGTCCCAGAGTACTAAAAAAGGGTCAAAATTCCAAGTGGTTAGATTGCTCCCAAAACAACAATAGAGTGGAGTGCTTATCGCTCTGATTCCAATGGTGTGAACGACACTCAAATCTGAGCTTTTATGGAGGAGATAGATTCAATCAAAGTTGCAGCCAAAGTTGGGCAGTGGGCCAAGTTTAAGTATCCTACAAATTCACATTGAACCAGCATTGAAACTTAGCCCCCGAGAGCGGGAAAAATTGTTGCCTCTTTAATTTGTCTAATATCCCTTATATTAGACAAAATCGAAAAAATGACCTATTATTAATAAAACATATATATATATATATATAGATAATGGGGTGGCAGGCCATGACCCCTGTCACCCCCCTCTCAAATCATATATATATTAAAACAAACTTTAATTAAAAAAATGGGTCGATGGGTCATGACCCCCGCCGGCCCCAACCAAACATATATAACGTTATAACATTATATATATGGCAGAGGGAGGGACACCTCCAGTGGACACGGTGTTGGGCTTCAAAATGTCATACAAATATCACTCATTACCATACATTTTTCACCTATGCTTCCATTATATCACTCACTATTCACCACCTCGTCACTCCATTTTCCCTACTATTCACCATTAATGGGTCTCATTTATATTTTCCAAATATTATTTATTTTTAAGCATTTTTTAGATAAATTCTTGATTAAATATTAGAAAATAATATATTTTACTTTATATATGGAAAGTGGGTTGTTTTTTGTGACATGTGTAGGTTCCAAGGAAGCTTCCAAGACACCTTTATGTGGCCTTGAAGGATCAAATTCGAATTTGAGAAGATAAACCTCATGGAGAAGATGATGATCTCATGGAGAAGTTCAAGGACAAAAAGGGTTATGTGTCTAGATGGTTGAGAGATGTATGAAACTAAAAAGAGAGATTAGTGGATCATCATTATGAGTTTGTTATCCCATTCCATTGTATAAATAGGAGTACAATCTCCTTCATTTGTAATCTTAAAATCTTCATTTGTAATCTTAGAAAGTTGGTTTGTACATCATGATGGAGATTTTGAAATAAAGAATCATACTTTGATTTTGTTGCTTCTACATTTGAGCTCCCTTTGAAGCGGTGTGCTTGTGGAGTTATGGAGGGCCCCCATGGCCTCACTTGCATGCTTATTTTAGGTATAATTTAATTTATGTTTTTATTTCATTTCAGCTTTTAAAGTTCTTGTGAGATATTCTAACTGTTGGAAGAAATCTTAAAATACATGTGTTCTTGTAAGGGAACCATAAGATCTCCGACAAATTAGGAATCTCTCTAGTTGGTTTGTTTTATTTCATTTCAGCTTTTAAGTTCTTGTGAGATATTCTAATTGTTGGACGAAATCTTAAAATACATGTGTTCTTGTAAGGGAACCATAAGATCTCCGACAAATTAGGAATCTCTCTAGTTGGTTTGTTTTATTTCATTTCAGCTTTTAAGTTCTTGTGAGATATTCTATTTGTTGGAAGAAATCTTAAAATCCATGTGTTCTTGTAAAGGAACCATAAGATCTCCGAAAAATTAGAAATCTTTCTAGATCTATATATTTTAGATAGGCACTTCTAAGTTTACCTTCCCGGGTTGACATTAAATTAAACTCTAATTTGCATCCGCATTTTAGACCCAACATTTTGGCGCCGTTGCCGGGGAAGTGCAACTAGAAGGATTTAGTAATTATTTCATGCAGTTGTTTTTATGGACTAATTTGTGGAACTTGGTGACAGTAAGTTCATAAAGGAGTTCAAAGTTTGGAGCAGTTTTATTTTATTTTATTTTCGCACATAGATAATTTGAATTCAGTTCTTATTTTAAATCCCCTGTTCCGCACTAATCCATCTACGGATGAAGGCTTTGGCAATGTTGGACAGGTACTTCTTGGAAAACAAGGACAATCACCTTGAGCCAACTCTAAGACAGGATTCTCACATACTTGTAAAACATAACGTAGACTTTTTAAATCTTGATGTGAGCATGTTCAAACTTTTAATTCGTAGATGGCTTCACTGGAAGCATGTTTTTACTTAGAAAATATAACATCTTTTAAATTAATGTAGAATAGATTAAAAAAATAAAAATGAGATCTCATTAGAAGTCATTATCATTAGAAGTTTTTAGTTTTGTTTTCGAAAAATAAATCATCATGAATAAATTCAGTGGCACATCTTTGCATTTCTATGTCTTGTTTCTGTATCACAGGTGAGCCAGGAGCCTGATTATCAGAAAGATTTGTCTTCCGAGAGTCTAAATTCTCCCGTGACATTGCAGAAAGAGTGTAGATAATGCAAGGTTTTGTCGCAGATCTTAATTGTGTTTTATCCGTCCACGCTAACCTGCATAAATAAAAATAAATCAAGAGATTAGTATGCTCTCTTCTTGCGCTTTGTGCGATCTGGAATATCAGAAAATCTATTGATTTATTCCAATAAAAATACTCTTGCTGGAAAATTGATCTACAGTGCGACAATAAAGAATTTTGTGAATGAAAAAAATCATCTTCAAAACGCAACCCCTTAAAAATGTCAGTTTTGAAAAACAGTTTTTGATCAAACCCAGGCAAATCTAGAAAAACGAAGACATGGGTGTTTTCCATAATAGAATGAATTATATAACCCAGAAATCGTTTGCTTAAATTCCTAAAGATCTAAGAGAAAATTGTGATTCTTCGGGACCCTATTTTGGTAACTACGTGAATAAAAACGGTTTTGTACATCTGTCTTTTGAAGGCTCTATCAGGTGGATAGGCTGATTGCCATTTTCTTTGTGCGTTGTTGCATCTCAAGTATCATATCTTTGTAGCTGTGTAAAGCCCCCTCAAGCCTTGCATGATCAACGAGCTCCGACTCTGGCATTTTGAGAGCCACTTTACCACACTGCTTGGTTTTTGGTGTATTTGCAACGTACGTTCGATACCCCAATTTCCTGAGGATGATGCACAACTATGCTTATTACTTCTACCTATTATCAATAAAATGATTCATGTGATGTTGATGTTTCGAGACTGAATGCATAGCCTTTTCTTGATGGATATAATCGCATCCTCCATTGGCAAGGGTAGCGTTGGCGCTGTCCCTTTTTACCACGGCTTCTTTATATGGTCAGGTTCAACGCTTCAGCGCAATCCCAATGCCTCACACTCTCTATTACTCTCATTTAAAAGTTGAATTTACTCGTCAAGTTGATATTAGAGATGATGGTTAATTTTAGTCATGTTTGCGGTGATTCAAACCAGCGTGCCATTTTGACATTTCAGTGTTTACATTCCTTATGCCAGCGTTTAAAGAACCTTTCATCATAGTATCATGCCATTGATTTTGCATATGGAACGCCATCAACCCTCCATATGCCATTTTGGGTTACGTTTTGTTTGGGTTTCTTTTCCATTTTTAGTTTAAATGTGTTTTGTATTTATTGTTATATATTATATATTATATTTATTTTTATTTGTTTTGATTTATATTTATATATTTTCAGTTAATGTTCGATTTCTTTTGATTTGTATTTGTATAGTTTTAGTTATAATTTTTTTAATGATTGATTTGTTTTGATTTATATTTATATGTTTTTAGTCCATGTTTGATTTGTATTTGTATATATTAGTTATATATTTAGTTAATGTTTGATTTGTATTAATATATATTATGATTGTATTAATATATTAATTATATTAATATATTACTATGTTATAATTACATTAATATATAGTACTAAATTTTTTGTGATGATTGTTATGTTTGATATATTGTTTTATATTACATATAATTGCCATTCCTATATTATGTTTGTTATCAGGTTTAAAAAAAACAAAAAAAACAAAAACAAAATCCAAACAAACAAAATCCAAACAAACAAAAAAATAAGAGAAATAAAAAAATTGTTGTGTTTTGTGACAATTGTTGTTTTGAAGGATTTAAAAAGTGAACATTGGCATGTTGGCATAAAATAAAACTTTGGTGATATGTAAATTGGGAGAATAATGGAACTGGATGAAACTGCAATAGTTGGTACAAAGGCAAAAAATTAAAAAAAACAACAAACAAACAAACAAACAAACACACTTTTCACAAAATTCACGCAGGTTTGAAAATAAAAAAATGGAACACTTGGAAACAAATTTTGAGGATCCATTTATCAAACATTTGGAGGATTTTATAAATGATGATTATATTGTTTCGATAGCTTCATGTTGGCATTAAACTCATAATAGCTTTCTATCAAATACTTTTATATGACATACTAATATGCAGAATACAACAGATCTTTCTAATGCCAATCTTTTCGCCGAGCATATTTCATCTGACACCAACAGGGAGTATTACTTTTCATGGTTATTTTAAGAAGGGATTGATTTTAATATCATGATTAAGTCACTTTCAACACTTTGATTGTCTTTAATATGTTTTATTTGGTATGAAATTTTTGTGTAAGCATCATGAAGGAACTGGCCATTTCTTCTAGAGCACACTTATGTTTTCTTTGTACCAAGTTTTTTTACAGGTTACAGGATGATCAAGTATTCATTAAGGAGATTACATTGTGCGCACAATTGGTCTTCAAATGACTAAATTCATGAAAAATTCTAAAAACAAATCCATGTCCAAAACCATTACTTGCAACTCCCATTTTGCAAAATATTTTCCACCAATTGTCAATCCATAAAGCATACCATTTCCATGTCCATTTTTCACAGCAAGAGTATCTATTCATACACCATGCATTTCCTTACATCCATTCTTTACAAGCATATTGTCATTTTCCATGTCATTATCATTCCCCATCATTTCCGCAAATAAAATCCTGCTTCTATGGATACCATTGAGTCAAAGTCCTGGAGTCTAATTATCCTTGTAAAAACACCTAGAGGCTTGCATGCCTTAATGGCAAGTACTCTTGCCAATGAACAATGGGAGTACATTAATATCCCTTGTTCGTTGGATCTTATAGGTGACTCGACCACGACAAATTTATTCGTACCTACAAAGATGTGTTAAGCATCCTGACTCCCATTGGAATCAATGGTGGGAGGTCTTGTGTTGGCTAGGGGCATTCATTAATGGCCACTAAGTCAACAAATTCTTGCTATGTTCGACACCGACACATTTATTCACATAGTAAGATTTATGCCATCAAGCCTTGAAGACTTGAAGACCTATGTTTTGTAGCAGATGAAGCAGATTTCCTTTCATTGCTTTTTAGTTTGTTATGACTTGAGGACAAGTCAATAAATAAGGTTGGGGGGAGGAAAATGTAACTTATATATTTTGTATACCTTCCAAGCCTTATAAATTTTCAACCATATTCAGCAGACTCATCAGATTCATCATCCAGTAGCAAAGGATCCAATAGCAGATACGACTTTCAGCCATGTTCAGTAGACTCCTCAGATTCATCATCTAGTAGCAGAGAATCTCGTAGCCGATACGACAATACAGATCCATCTTTCATCCACAACTTGAAGAAGAAGCTTCAAATTAGAATTGCAGCATCTGAACATGCATGATTCATCCACTTCTATAGGTAAGTAAGGTATGATGTTTTCTAACCTTTAATCTTGAAATTCTTTTTAGATGCTAAAATGATGATATTTGGAAAATATTCCACTATTTCACTATTCCCTTTCTCATTAAAAATTGCCAAAAACCATCAGTTGGGGAGGGGGGAATTTCACACTTCATTTTTTTCCTCATTCATATTACATCTTAACCCACATAGTCTCCCCACAATAAAAACTACTACAAAATGATGAGCATATTAAATGACTTCTTAAAATGATTGATCTCAACAAAATGATTGTAAACAAAAGAACCAATCATTAAAAAGAGATCTCAACAAAGTTAATAATGATTGTAAACACAAGAACTAATCATTAAAAAGAGATCTAAACAAAGTAAATAATGATTGTAACACAAGAACCAATCATTAAAAGATGCAAATGCTTTGTAAAACAAATAAAAGTTCTCCAAATATGTGCAAAGTTAAAAGGAAGTCCATGATTGAAAGATGTTTGTTACACAAGAACCAAACATCTTGTAAAAGGAAGCTCATCTAAGCAATAAATCAAATAAGTCATTGTAGTAGCTTGCATGAGGACATGCAAGAGCTTCAGTTGGGGACTATGTTGGGCTTCAAAATGTCATACAAATATCACTCATTACCATACATTTTTCACCTATGCTTCCATTATATCACTCATTATTCACTACCATGTCACTTCATTTTTCCTATTATTCACTATTAATGGGTCTCATTTATATCTTCCAAATATTATTTATTTTTAAGCATTTTTGAGAAAAATTCTTGATTAAATATTAGAAAATAATATATTTTACTTTATATATGGAAAGTGGGTTGTTTTTGTGACATGTGTAGTTTCCAAGGAAGCTTCCAAGACATCTTTATGTGGCCTTGAAGAATCAAATTCGAATTTGAGAAGATAAACCTCATGGAGAAGTTGATGATCTCATGGAGAAGATCAAGGAAAAAAAGGGGTTATGTCTCTAGATGGTTGAGAGATGTATGGAACTAAAAGAGAGATTAGTGGATCATCATTATGAGTTTGTTATCCCATTCCATTGGATAAATAGGAGTACGATCTCCTTCATTTGTAATCTTAGAATCTTCATTTGTAATCTTAGAAAGTTGGTTTGTACATCATGATGGAGATTTTGAAATAAAGACTCATACTTTGATTTTGTTGCGTCTACATTTGAGTTCCCTTTGAAGTGGTATGCTTGTGGAGTTATGGAGGGCCCCCATGGCCTCACTTGCATGCTTATTTTAGTTATAATTCAATTTATGTTTTTTTTATTTCATTTCAGCTTTTATAGTTCTTATTAGATATTCTAATTGTTGGAAGAAATCTTAGGAATCTCTCTAGTTTGTTTGTTTTATTTCATTTCAACTTTTAAGTCTTGTGAGATATTCTAATTGTTGGAAGAAATCTTAAAATACATGTGTTCTTGTAAGGGAACCATAAGATCTCCGACAAATGGGGAATCTCTCTAGTTTGTTTGTTTTATTTCATTTCAACTTTTAAGTCTTGTGAGATATTCTAATTGTTGGAAGAAATCTTAAAATCCATGTGTTCTTGTAAGGGAACCATAAGATCTCCGACAAATTAGAAATCTTTCTAGATCTATATATTTTAGATAGGCACTTCTAAGTTTACTTTCCCGGGTTGACATTAAATTAAACTCTAATTTTCATCCGCATTTTAGAGCCAACACCTTGTAGGGTCTGGTGATATCTAAGTTTAACCTTTCCATGATTGCTTTAGGCATTAAGTTATGGGATGCCCCTAAATCTAGCATAGCATTATGTAAGATTTTATCATGAACATTTAAGCTAATCTAGAATGGAGGGATTCCCCCTTGTTGATGTTTGTCATTTACTTTTGGTCCAAATAATAACCCAGGTTGATCGTCATTAAGGTTTATAGCATCTTCTCCCTTAGCTATGTTTAGTGTTTCAATGATTTGTGCTTTGTATGATTCATTTTTCACCAGCTCTATCATAGGAACTGATATTTTCAACTTGGCTATCTCAGTCTTTATGTTGAATGGCAATTGAGTTTTTCTTGATTGTATGAGATCTTCCTTAGCAATTATGGTTTGTGTACTTTTATCTTCTTTATCGGCACTTGGCAATTCATTTTGTGTTCCAGTAGTTTTGTTTTGAATTCTCTTATTTGGAATAGTTTGAGTAACAGTTGAAGTTTGAGTTTCGGCTGAAGTTATGTCTACAATTTTTGGGCTGGAAGTCTCCTGAGTTCTTCTAGGGAGAATTTGTAGAACTTTGGTCATAGAATCTTCTGCTATTTTTTTTATTTTGGGTTTGGACTGAATTCTTAGTGGGAGCTTCAGTATTCTTTTTCTTCTAAGGCTATATCGTTTGTGAATTTCATAGATAGCATATTCATAGCCTTGTTTGTAATCAAAGGACTCTCTAGATTCCAATTGTAATTGTTGTAACATGTACAATTCCTATTCTTCCTAAGTAAGAAAAACAACATATTTGTTTTTAATCCCCAATAGGTTTATCTGGGTGTCCTCCTCTTCTTCATGGTTTTGTGAACCTTCAACATAATTTTCTAGGAAAGGTGGTCTAACGTTTTGATCAAGTATAGCATCTCTTGTTTTCCCAGTATTAGGATTTTTCCTAGAGTTGGGGTTTCTTATTGGGGGTCCTTGTTGATTTTCCCACTAAAATTTTATTTCCATGTTTTCGAATCTATCCATTATCCTTTATACACTTTTAGCTAAACTATCTATCTTACCATCTGAAGTGGATGGTTCCTCTTTAATGGTAACTCTTTCTTCATTTCTCATCCTAGCTTTGTTAGCTAATAAATTGGCTTCTACACTAACATCATTACTTTGCATCTGTTCCAATGTTTTAGGGTTTCTTTCTCTCAATTGGTAAGACATATCAGTGTCAAAACCATCAGGAAATTTGATTAGTGCTAAGTCTAGTGGAGGTTTAATATTTGCAGGTATTGCATTCTAGATACTGTTGAACCCAGTACAATAGTCCTGAATAGATTCATTAGGAGCTCTTCTAATGTTTTCATATTCAAACAATATTTGTAAAGGGTTTTTCTTTCTTTCCCTTCTATCAATAAACAATCTATGGAAAGCAGCTAAATCAACAATATGATTAGCAAGTAAACCTTTAAACCATTTCTTGACATCCCCTGCTAGTGTTTGGGAAAATAACCCCATTTTCACATCAGACTCGTCAATCTCATGCAACTCAAAATAGTCAGTCATTTTATTCACATGTTGTTGGGAAATATATTGACCAGTAGCATCAAACAGAAAGATCTTACTTTGGTAGTCTTGGGGCATGGAATGTAGTTGAGCTAGTAAGACCAAAGGTATATATTTGTCTACCATGGCTGATATTCTGGTTTCACTGGGGGGAAAAGTAGTGGTGCTTGGAGAAGAACTTGAGATGGTTGTAGATGAACTATATGAACTTGAGATGTTTGGTTGGGGAGGAAGCTGAGGTTTGAATGGTTTTGGGGAGTGAAGTGTGGTGGATATTATAGGTGAGGTGGTAGTAAATGAAGTTGTATTTATAGTTTTTGAAGACTCTGTAGAAATTTTAGGGGTAGCAGCAAAGAGGGCAGCTAATTCAACTGATTGTTGAAGATAGACTTTGTCTATATGCCTTATCAAAGTAGAGATTAAAGCTTCTAGTTTATCAAAATTATCCAAAACATGTTGATCTAAATCAGGATGTATAGGAACCTTTTTTTATTCAATAAATTGAATAAAATTAGGGTCTATTATAGTATCATGAATTGAATTTTAAGATTTGGTTCTAAACAAAGAAAGCTCAAATGATAAATCAAATTGAATATCCTCTAAACCTGATAATTCTTTGGGAAGTGAATTTGCTTTAAGTAACTGACTACTACTTCCTTGAGTTTCTACCTTTTTTGTTTTTCTTAAAACTCTGTCAGGATCATCAACTATTGTAGCAGGGTTTGGATCTGGATTTTCCCTCGTATAGTGTGTTCTTTTGGGAGCCAGAATTTTAATTTTTCAATTGTTTTATGAAACTTTTTAATAGCTCTAAAATAACCTTAAGGTGTAAAAGATGATATTTAAGATGTCCTTAAAGTTTTATTAAACTGAGGATTGTCCCCAGTGGAGTCACCAGTATGTTATCATTCTAAAATTTCCCTAGAGTTGTTATGAAAGAAATAATAGAGGTGACCACAAACCTACTTTTGATATCAGGATCTAGCCTTCCTAATACTCAGAGAGGGCTCTCTCTTTATGATTTAACTTTGTTTAGTTAATTGATTTTAGGCTAGTTGTTTAAACTTTGATTGGGTTTTGATTTTGATTTGGTGGTGGAATCACCGACTTAGATGGATAGAGGGATGTCCTTTACCATTGGCCTATGGGGTCAAATGTCAAGAAAACAGGACTGGATCAAGTTCTAAAAATAGTGTTTACAGGGCAAGGTATCTGAGTAAATCCAGATCCTTTAGGCTGGAAGGTGAAGTGGTTTTGAATAGGGGTCAAGGAGCAACTAAGGGTTCCTCAAACTAGATTATGAGGGGAATGGTAGATGTCAATCGAAACTAGGGAGCAATAAAGGATTCCCTACTCTAGATATCAGAAGAAAACATTAAAATGATTAAATGTTCAAGACAGAGTGTACTTAAACAAATTCTGTAATAAATTTCCAGTTATTTCATACAAATTTAGATAACCTGCAAGTAGGTCAAACACTTAAGAAGATAACAAATTGACAAACAAAAAATACTTCATTGAAGTGTCCCAACACATGAATCCTGTAATGCAATGTTTTTATTACTCAGTCTAGTCCGCTTACTTGAAAAAATGGTACAATGAACCCTTAGGTTTAAGATCAATACAACTATAGAAATTTTTAGCATACCACACTCTATACTTCGAATTATGAAGTATTTATACAAAAAATTATTACAAAATATCCCAAACTATTTTGGGAATTATTCTAGGAAAAAGAAATATCTTCATGCAAGAAGATAGAGACAGATATATAATTGTTGTAAGTTGTCCCTATTTATTTGGCTATGTTGTCAGATCTTTTGCTGCATTTTCTTCTTTGTTTTTTTATCTTCCACACTGACTGTTCTTCCACCTTTCCTTTTAACTGATACTCTTTGACTAGGCTGACCTATTGCTTTTCTTTTACTGCTTTGTATTCACTTTTACCTTACATTTTCACAATAAATCATTTAACTTTTCCCAAGTCTCTGTGTCTGATAATTTAATATTTACCATTCTTTTGTAGACGTCATCTACTTTTGTTATTTTGCAAAGGTGGGCTTATTTATAAAAAGGTGTTTTACCTCATGCTAGAGGTAAAAGAGGTTCTCAAAAGATTGGTACAGAACCTTTGATGTAGGCATCCCTTTCATAGAAGAATTATTGGCTTGATCTCTTGCCACTTCTCTGATTTTCATGTTATATTCTTCATGTGGCATTAAATTGTCATTTATTACCAAGGGATTTGGCAGACCTTTCTGCCTCAAAGCATGAAATTTAACCATGAACCTGCCTATAGCCAGCTCCATGGTTTGGAATTTGTCCTCAAGCTACATCATTAAGTTCCTCTTGATGAGCACTTTTTTCACCTCTAGTATAGTGCCAGTCCGGTCAACTATGTCCAACTCCTGCAATTCATATTTATTCTTAGAGTTAAGGAATTGGATTATTCTTGAGGCTTCTTTTGGCATGTCTCCAAGTTCAGCCTTAACTCTTTGAATTGCTTCAATAGCCTCTTTGATTAAATCATTTTGTTCAAAGATGACTTGTATAGATGGCTAAATATCATTGACAGAGTCAATGATATTGGCACATAGTTGTTCTTTTGCTTGGGAAAGTGGCTCCTTCAATGTTAATTCTTTTTCCAAGCTCTTTATCCTCTTGATCAAACTGTTTGACTTCTGTACTTCATTTTTTAGCATAACTTGGAACAATTTCTTCTTATCCTCTAGGCTCCTTATCTGTTGTTTGAGTCTATTTATTTCAGTGGTCTGAATGGAAATGTCCTCCATGGCTTTGACCAGTTTACTTGCCTAATCACTTGGATGAGTTGCTACTGTTGTTGATCCTATTGTTAATGTATATGTTGTTGCAGCTGGAAGTGTTGTAGCTAGTAGAGCTGTGGGGGCCAATGAAGTTGCCAAAATTGAGGGAATTGCTGTAGTGATTGTAGGAATAGCAGTGGTAGTGATTGTCTCAAGGCTAGCCTGTTTCAGCTGTATTAAGTTGTCCAATTCGTTCTCCATTTCTTTCATTTCAAAATTTAATTGAAGAATGAGACCCATCATTTCCTCTTGTTGGGCTTGGCTCTCTAGGACCTCCTTGGTCTGTGGATGTTCTGAATGAGGTAGCTTCAATTGCTTCTTCAAAGCAGCAATATCCTCATTTTTCTTCTTTATTATTTTTTTTTCTCCCTTGATGTCACTTAGATTATATCCAATCTCAATCACCAAGCCTTCCAGTGACTTGACTATGTTATCCTTCGCCTGTGAGGAATCCTTTTCCAATTTAAGATGTGTTCTGATGTTATCTAGTGAGATTTGAAGTTTTTGCACGATCATTGCTTTGTTAGTCATGGTGGAATAAATCATCTTACCTACCTTTTTATGGAATTCAATTTGGTCAATATGGTGAACATCCATGGACAAAAATTCAAATTTAGTCTTCCTCTAGTCTATTGATGATAGGGGCTGCTAGAATGTAGGCTACATAAAGGTCATTTGCATCTTACCAGTCTTAATTTCAAAGGCTGACATTAATATATTTTGATTGGCAGGTGTTTTTTTGAAGTACTGGGCATAAGTTTCAGCCTTCAATGCCTCATTCCTCAACTTGATTTCCTTGTACTTTTCTTTTATATCTTTCTCTATATCCACTGGTTTGTTGGATGAAGAGACTTCAATGCTAAGTTGTTTTTCAATAAGTTGAGTGTTTGAGGTAGAACGCTGATGAGTTTCCTCTGAAACTACTAGACCTTTACTCTTTCCAACCATTGTGTCAGTATCAGTGACTTCAACTATCAATGGTGTCTTCTTGCTCAGTCACAGGATTAAGCTTGGGCCTCTTCCTATAAATAATCTCAAACCTGTCATCTGTGGTGTCCATCCCAGAGCTAGAACCTTCTTCCCTGGTTATTTTTACATCGTTGGCTGGAGTCTATAAAATGGGAGTAATGCCCATCTGTTCCTGTAGGGGTGAAACCTACAGAAAGGAACTAGTATCAATTTTATTTTCCACATCTATTAAAGTATTCTCCAACCATTCTGACGGGTTGGCATATCTTTAAATTTTTGGCCTGGGCTCATGTATGAAAGGACTCAATTTGAATTTGAGCCTTAGTTTGTTTATGACTCCATTAGGGTCATACTGCCATATGAAACTTCTTTTGAAGTTCATTTGCTATAAATTTTCTCCGCCTCTTGTCCAACTTCCCTATTATTAAAAATAAAAGGGCCCAATTGGTTTTTGATCTTAAAGTGAGTTTTCTTCCTAGATGACAGAAAATTAACCTCATCAGAGTTTATGATCTGCCTAAAATACTCTAATGCAAATATCCTCATGGGGAGGTATTTGGGCAGCTTGTAGGGAGTGAGTTGGCATCCATATATCCTGATTTCTTTGTGGTCCTGGTATAGATACCAGTCCCCCACTCTACTGTTCTTAGCCAACTGTAAAACTCTCTTAATATCCTCATTGATCCTGGGTTGATAGCTACTAGTTAGCTTGTTTACAACTGGATGAACAAATGAATCAATGAACTATTTATAACTAAAAACAGTGGAATATCTTTGGATCAATGATGTCCAAAAGATGACAGACTTTGGATGGCCTTTAGTGTCTAACTTTTGGATGCTCACTCGAAGCTTGTCTGACTAAAAATATAGGAACATGTAAAACAATACTGATGAGTATTTGAATACTTTCTCATTTGGCAATCTGATCAACTTTTCATGGATTCTGTCTGACAAAATTTGAGCAAAGCTAGAGGCTTGCTTGGGCAAAAAATAAAAAGGAAATCCAGTATAACCTCATCCACATGCTCATCAATGGTGCATTCTAGAATACAATAGAGCATGGTAATAATTTGTCTGCCTCTCTCAGAGAAAATGGTGGCAGCATATGGAGGACTATCTGTAGGAGTATGAGACTCCTCTATGATGAAATTCTGAAAGATCTGAGCTTTCTTGGGAAGGCCTACCTTTGTGTAGAGTTCAAGTAAAGCTTCAATGGAAAGTGGGGTCTCATTTGGGCTTGGCTAGATATATAAAATTTGATTTATTGACTCTGCAGTAATGGTGAATAAAACCTATTGATCAGGAGAGATTATGGCTCTTTAGTTGGGGAAATAGAAAGCTTGGCGGAAGTGGATGATTTCTCGGAATAGGTGTACCTATGGGAATAAGTATTTCAGTAAATTTGATTCCCATCGGTGAATGTCATCATTTTGGTTCAGTAACTTATCTTCACTCCAGCAGTGGAGTTTCAGTAGGTGGCTAGGGGAGGCAGTATCTTTAATTTGAAATTATTTGTCGACTAATGGGAGGTGGTCAATATCCAGGTGAGGGGATTGCAGGGGCCTTACATCCAGAGAGCTTTGGGAAGCCATAATTTGGTTTATTTAACTGAATTACTCTTTCTGTGGCTTTAAGAGTAAGGTCAGAAGGTCTGGAATAGTGGGGAGGATAATTACAGTGTGTAGAAAAGGGGTTTGGATGCACAGTAAGTTTTTCTTCAGTTTAGCAAGGTTTTTTAATTAATTTAATTAATTAACCTTTTAATAATTACTGTGCATAGCTCAAATTTACAGGGTCATTCTGGTTCTTTCAAGAATACCTAGAAAATGACAATTTGGTGTGCAGACAGATTTCAGTGGTAGCGACAGAAGTTTTTGAGGTTTCAATTATGTATTTGTTGCTTCAATTTGGTGTCCGCAACATCTTCTCATTGCAAAAGTTGGCTAAATTGGTTACGTAGAGGTTCAAGGTTTTGGAATTGGTTCATAGAGGTTTGTAGCGAAAACGAGTGAAAAGAGCAAAATGGAGCTTTTTCAGACTTTTAACCAACAATGGTTACATTTTGGCATGAGAATTGGAAAATTAACAGTGGGCAATTTTTCTTTTATGCGGGGAGGTGGTTTTTTGCCATATCGCACCGCTTTTGGGTGGAGGGCGATATTTTTTGCAAGCACGTGAGGACCTGGTGCCGCCACGTAGCGAAATAGTTCTTGGCCAAAACCATGAATCTCACGTGCTTTTGGACCTTTAATTGTCAGATTATGAAACTGCGTGATATAGATATGTGTCATTGGATCTAGAGGTGGGATATCGGAGGGCTATTGCACGGTGAAGTTGCACAGGTGGAGTTGGGATGTGGTTGGCGAGGCCTCGGGTTTAATTACAATGAAATGTGATTAATTGAAAAGTAATCGTGAGATTTAATATAAGTAATGGCTTAATAAAAGGTGGGGACCATGGTTTATATGGCGGAGGTTTTAACTATAGACCAAGGTTTGGTGAGTTAAAAGGATGTTGGGAATTATAACGTGGGTAACTTTAATTACATAAAGCAGGACTTTAGGAAATAACTTAGGATAAAGGGGTTTAGTGGGTTTTTAAGTGGAAAAAGAAAAGTTAATAAGGGGGGAATGTATTATTTGTGATGGGAATGTGTTTCACACTAGGGAAAGGGGTTTTGGGAAGGGGGAATGATTTTTGAATGGTAATGTCTAGGGAAATGTGTGAAACAAAGGGATAAAAGGTCAAAATGAGGGGAAAGGGGTCTTACAAGTAATGAAGGGATAATGAGGGACTAAGTATGTGGGGGGTCTAGTGAGATGAGAAGAAATTAGTAAATAAGATTTAGTGAATGTCATTTCTCTTTGACAATTCCTCCTGCACATGAGAAATAGGATTAAGCATGATGAAAGTGATTTTTGACTTAGCAACCTTGTGCACTTGCAAAACTTCTTCTAGCTACCCTTTATTTACCCTATCATTTTTTCTTCATTCATTGGGTGCATTTGAGCTTGCTAGCCCTTCATTTATTTTTCTTTGATAAGCAAACTATCTAATTCTAACCTTATAACTCCCAATGTATCATATTAAATTGATAAGCTCATTATTATTCTCTACCTAACTACTCATCTGCCAAGATTAAACAGTTTGGCTAGATCTTTATTCTCTATCTATCAACATGGAATTTAAAGCATGAATGAATCAAGTTTAATCTATTTTGACCATCATGGATTGTGGCATTTTTGACAAGCTGCACGCAATTTTATTTTGCAAAGTAAAGTAAAAAGTAGTGGCATTTGAATTTGCACACTTTCATGATCTATTCTTATATCTTTTTGTGGGGTTCATATCTTATACTTTTTTTATATTTTTCTTTCTTTTAGTCCTTTGATTATTCTTTTAGGACTCGCCCTCTTTACACTTTTTATTTTTAATATGGAAAACATTTTGCATAAAGCAAAATTATGTACAATATTACAAGACTAACCATAGCCAATTCAAAATTATGAATCCTATTATTATAGGACCCTAACATGATGAATCGAGAAGAGGGGTATATGGGAAGAAAAGATAGATGACAGATTGAATGGATTTTTCGAGGAAGATGTGTCCTCTCTGCATTGTAATAACAGACTGACATTCCGGGTTTCCTGTGAATGACTAGAATTAGAAACATCCGGAAATGGTTTTTCACAGGGAAAATCAGTAGTGGCAGAATCGCAAGGGATGTCAAGATAAAGCAAATGAGGTGCGGATGGAAGGCAGTCATCCTTCACCATGGATTCTTCTTTAGATTCTCGCCCACACTCATCATGAATGATGGCGTAGGTTGGCTACATAACACCAACTTTGTCGACAACTTGATCCTCGTTCACAGAAGGTGAGGAGCCCAGAATGGGAGACAACAAAACAATATAATTCGAAGGATAAACATAATGTGAGGACGGAGGTCGAGGGAACGAATCCACGTGACAACCAACGGACTTGCAAGCCAAATCTATGCAAATATCAAGAGTAGGTGGGGTGGGAGGATATGACAACGAATCCACATGACAACCAATAGGATTGCAAGCCAAATCTGTGCAAATATCAAGATAAGGTGGGGTGGAGGATGTGATAGTTCAAAAGAGGCGTGTGCATGATCTCCCACATCACTCTGAGGTGGTGGAGTTGTTTGATGAGGCGAAGGCGAATAGTCACTTGTGAAAACAACTGTGCATGTTTGTGATTGTGCAACTCCATCACTGGAGTATGAGTGGGATTTGAGTGATTTCAAGAATTGAGGATTTTCAGATATGTAAATAAGATACTCAAATCTCCCATCAAGAAATTCCCAATGAATATCATCTTTGGGGAATTGTTATGAAATATTACAAAAGTGTGTGTGAAACTGTTCAACGGATTCATCGGTTGCTTTTCGTAATTTTAGAATTTCTTTATTGAGTGCTTTATGGTCGAAGTGATTGAAATCACGGTCTATCTCTACGACCAGATGAGCAAGAGAATGAATATATTTTCCGAGCAGCATGGCACACTAGTGCATTGGATGTACTCAAAGCATGTAGACGAACAATGCACAACTCATGTATTCTTCAAAGAATCCATGTCTTTTTCATGAGCCTACAATGCCGACTGCATGCCTAACCAAGGCTTTTGGCCTCCACCATAATATGTTTTATGAGACAAGTTATCCAAGAGCTTTTGCGAGATAATCAAATCATTTCCATAAGACACGCACTCCTGGAGAGTAACTCGGTAGTTAGTCATGATAGATATGTAGAGATTCAAAACAGATGTGAGGACTCAGCTTGTCATTTGGCACTCCTTTTAGCGCCAAAATGTTGATGGTTCTGGACATTCCAACATGTAAGGGGATCTCCTTGGTAAGAAGTCCCAATTAGACCTCAAACCGTTTGGTGTAGGAGTCCCAGCAGTGGGTCATACGGTAATGCCTTGACCGCAATTTCGCATAGAGGAAAGTAAGATAACTCTGTTGGTAGCAAGGGTGTGGCAACTATAGTGAGTCAAGGAAGGTGCATGAGAGGTTCTAACACATAGGGGTTGAGATGAGTGTGCCCCTTGTAAACCTATGATAGCACTTGAATTGGAAGGGAACACACGAACAAAGATACATCACAACATGGAAGGCAAGTTAGTGAGAAATCCAAAGTGATGGTTAAACCAACAGCTCATTTTAGAAAGATTCATACATACTTATAAAGAATAGTCTATACATGCATGCATAAGAAAACCAATACATATATCATTTAGAGTAAAATAGATATCATAGAATACAATACAACATATGCATGAAACGTGTTGGCTCTTATTATATAAAGAAGTGTAAGTTCCAGCCATACAATAAATCCATGTCCAACCACTAGTTCCAATAGTGGAACATTACAGCAACAACAACTTACTCCTCCAAAGAGATGTACTAGCTCTTTGCAATGGAGAAGCCAAGGATCATTACAATATTTTCTAAGCTCTCTCCAAGATAGTCTTATTGGAAGCTTTGCTGACCAAAATACTTTACAATGAGTTATGAGGTTCTATTTATAGAAAAGGGTGGGGTGACCCTTGACATTCCCCTTTATGACAGTTCATCTACCCTCATGACTCTTCATCTACTCTATGATTGTTACATCCAACTATTGACACTTGACTTACACTTGACAAGACATTACATTACAATGCACATGTACCCATGTGAGACAAAATGGATTGAGCAAGCCATGCAAGACATCACTGACACTAGGTCTGTTGTGGTGAGACCAAGTCTTTGAAATGTTTGTGATGGTGAAGGTTGTGAGCTAATGCAAAGCTTGGTCATTCATGATGGTGTGCATGCACTCCATGGTGACATCTTATTGAAGTGAACTCTTGCCTCTGTTTCATCCAGCTGCATTGGTTTGGTTCCTCCATCCAACTCATTTGCTAACATGTGCATGGTCTTCTTGGGTGCAAACGAACCGGAAACACACTGATGCATTGTGTCTATGTTGATCTTCTAGTGTGTTGTGGTGGTCATGCACATGTTAGTCAGGATTACGCAATTTCTGGAGGGAAGGTTGGTTTCCCTCCAGATTTGCGCAAATTATTGAAGGAGCTACTCATCCTGCTGCTGGACCAAGTCCAGATGAACAAACTATGAGGGTAATGCATCAAGCTTTGATTGGAAGGCTGTCTTTTTGCAAGAAAATCACTGGAGCTTGTGTACTTGACGAATCAAGACCTGTTTCTATGAAGCTTGGTAAGGAGGCTCCAAAATGAAGCTAAGGCAAAATTTTAGAGGGTGGTTGCAGGCGCTACAATAGCTTGTTGTTGAGTTCGATTTATTTTCCGTTGATAACCATTGTTCAGATTGTCCGACAAGATCATGCTCTTCATGGTATTAGTCCTCATTTAAGCTTTTGTTTTAACCCCCTCTATCTATTTTAATTTGGATCTCAACACTTGGTTGAGTACTTGTTGATTGAATGACCTATTTGATTCGGCCCAAGCGCTTCCCTGTAATAGAGAAATCGAAATTAGCCATTAAAATGATGGAAAAATCAATACACGTATGAATTTTAATTATGCCCCAAGGCCTTTTAATTTTAATTCAGTGGCTATAATAGTGTCTGGAGGATGATATGTGTGGCAAGATCTTAGTGGTATCGGAGGTAAGCCCATTAGAACTTTACGCAATACGTCCCACATTTTCTTCTACACG
>APFE031341133.1:9645-26094 GCA_000404065.3 Pinus taeda
AATCTTGTATCTTGTAAGGAAGTGTTGTTGGTTTCCTGGTGGAATATCATAGTGTTGGGTGATCTAAGCTTTTCATGAGGTGAAGAAGGGCTTTCATGCTGGGAGGATGATGTTGGGTCAGATCAATGGGTTGTAATCCTCTTTTCTAATCTCTATATCAATAAAGCTATTCAAGTTTTCCTCCACATTCTTATATGTTTGCTAATATATGCATGTATGTGGTCAATATATATCTGGTCCTATATTGTTTATAATTGTAGATCTCTGCACTTTGAAGGCATTATACTGCTTTGACTTTACAGGTACTCTTTGAGGTGGAGTGGTCAAGGGAGGAGTGAAAAAGATTTTTCAAGGGGGAGAAGGAACAAGAAAAGAACCAAGCGAAAGATCGAGGTTGGTATTCTTTGCTCTTCTCCTATCTACTTCTCGTAAAGGAAAACGAAAGTAACTTTAATCCGTTTGTTTTTAAGATAGCTACCCATCTTAGTGGGACTAGCAGCTCTGCATAGACACTAGATTTCCTGATAACAGCCTTGATCTACCAGCTTACATGCACATCTACTCAGTTGTTAATGCAGACAGCTTGAGACTATTTGAACCTTCATTAATTGAAGATCCCGAAGAGTAGAGTCAATTTCCTTCTATTGATGACCTGTTACCTGAATATCTTAATGAGTTAGAGGAAGATACAGTTCTGGATAGGAAGGTAAGAACTACACACAAAGGGGATGTTGAGTACCTCCGGATCAGACTCAAAGGTTCAAATCCAAGCAGTGCAAACTAGATAGAAATTGAGCAAGTGAGGAAGAAATACCCTCACTTGATTGATGCTTGAAAGAAAACCAACTTTTGGTGGTCCAAAATCCTTTTCAGTGGGAAGGTCGTGATCCGAATTGGATCCTAAAAACTCTCTAAGTTTTCATGACTGTTTCAAATTATGCTAAAAGATTCAAGTCTTAGAAAAATCGAAGCTATCAGAAGGAATCCTCATAAAAATTGCAATTGTGGCCAAAGCAGAGCAATGAGGACCCTCAGTGAAACGCACAGACCATTGGCCCATGGTAAATTGCAATGGCACAAAATTGGAAAAACCGAAGGCTAATTCGGGAAATGGAGGTGGATTCTGATAAGCGCTAATCGCGTATCATAGGGAATCCTCCTCAGTAAGGAAAGCCCCAAAGCGTCCCGACTCGAAAACACTATAAAATTCAAAAAAGTAACTTTTTCGATTCCGTAACACAAGATTCCCCAAAACCGGCAGGATATCGGAAGGCTTCGAGGCAGTAAGCAATTTTCACTGAATCCTGCCCAATGCCACACATCGAGCAACACGCGTCCAGCGGAAGAGAGATAAAACCACCCACATTGGACAGGTAAATGTCGTGCGACTTGTCCGCCCAATATGAAGGACGACCATAGGATTTGGGGGTTCTAGATCGATGGTAAAGATATGTCCCGATGACTGACCGGATTTGACAGGTTAAAAAGCAAGATGACAGGGGATTTGAAGTCCGACGTGGATGATGAGTTGGCAAACGATTCGTGTTCATGGGAGATCTTAAAGCAAACAAATTTAACGACCATTCGAATATGATTCTGGTAATCTAACACCCAGTTCGTTAGAAAACAGGTGGCCACCTCCCTACAAGGCGTTACCCAGTGATGATGACGCAAATCAGAGGAATTCAAACGGACAAAGGAAAGGAAACCAAAAGGCCAAGAAGCGGAAATGAGCAGTCAAAGAACAGACTGCCTTTAAAGGCATGAACTAACAAAAGAAAAAATAGAGGGAGACAATGAAGAGATGTAGAAAGCTAATAGCAGAGAACAGAGAGTAGTAGCCGAGCTGACCTGAAGGTAGCATCGAGCCAGATAGAGCCAAAGAGAGTTAGAGAGTTTGTGTACTCCATTGAAGGCTTGAGAGGTTCAAGAAAACTCCTCAGCATAGGCCTTTCATACTATTGTGACCCTCAGAGGTCGAGTTTCAGTAAAGAGAGTCTATGCACTCCATTCCTACTTACTTCATTCTGTTTAGTGAGTCTCGAATCGAGCTCACTGTTGTAAAAAAAAATCTACTTGAAAACATAATAGAGAGGCCACCACTAAATGGTTGGACCAGAAGACGTAGCCCAAGAGCATTGGGTGAACTCCTTATTAAACTTGTTTTGTTTACACGTTGGATTGTTATGTTTTCTCTGATTGCCTCAGTGTCTATGTATTCTAGCAATCTTATCGATCTGTTGCATAAGTAAAATAGGCACATCCATGCACATGAGTTTGTAATACCTTTTATTCTTTATCAGGGATAAATTCCAGATCACTCAGTAAGGTTTATCAATACATGATGGCTATGTGCTACAGGATATATGGGCAGAAGAATATTGAGTTATGTGATGAAGGCTAGATATTCATGCTTTATCCACTTGTCACAATGGAAAAAGTATTCAATTGGTCAAATATATTGTCCCAACGGCCGAAGATTAATGTGATCAAGGAAAAAGAATCACCACAGGAAAAGAAACTACATTTCTACATGTATTCCTACTTACGATATGGTATTTATGTCCGCCATGAGTTCCTAGGTCTAGGTTGGAAGTGGACTTCAAGAGAACTCCCTATCAATGCTAATTATAGGTTATTGTTAGAATACAACTATATAGGAGTTTATGAAAATCTTGTTGAGAACTTCTTCACGGTATTATATTAGCATATCTTGTAAGTAAACACCCCTTGCATGTCTTATGAGGCTAGAATAGCAGTTGCAGAGATATCATATTGGTTTTCCTCACCTAAAGGTACATACCTTAGAGTGTTTGGTTCTCATATGCCCCCACATCTCATACCAACGTATGTGTCCCATAAAGTGATCATGTAGGAGCTTGGATACCAACTTAACATAGGTTTTTCTTAGATGTTGCAGAAGAAGAAGATGGTGCCTTAGCCTTCTTTTCCTTTGCAAGTTGGATCCTATTGTATATTTTTACTTGTAGATTCAAACTTCTTATGTAATATGCTAGAAAAAAAGATTTGAATTTACTCTACTCATTACCGGAAACAAAAAATGGTCGATGAAAACACTAATCTGAAAAGGAAGAATTTCAATCACACATAAGACAATATTATTTTGGGGAAAGCAACTGCTCAAAACCCTGACTATCTAGATTGCATTAACTAGAAGATCTGAGAAGAAAATACAATGCTTGTTCAACTCGAAAAATCTTTGCACAAGTACAATCTATCTCACTACTTCACAAACCAACTCAAGCCAATACTTAGCCAAATCTTCTGCCTTCCAATCCCCTACTTCATTGCGCAATCCTTAAGGGAATTCACCCATATTTAATTGGGAAAATCCATCACCAAAATTGCGAAATCCATCATAGGTCTTCTACGGATTGCATGCATGATCTGTACAACTCGGGAAATTATACAACTGATAGTACATTGTCCCTGACATCTAATCTCAATTGGGTCTTTCTCAGAACTGACATGCATGAGTTATTTATGAGTGAATTACCAGTTAACTAGTTGAGCAGTAAAGCTGCTCCCCACTGCTAGCCTCCTACTAGTTCCTACAACAGTTGGAACTAGTTTAACTAACTTTAACTTAGTTAGACTGAATTAATTAATTACAACTCAATAATAACTCAACCTGGGCCCCTAAAATTTAGGGATCACTCTACATGAATCTAGATAGTCTTCCAACTTGAATTTACTGAGCCAACTAAGTCAACTTAACTTAGTTAACTGTTACAAGTTGTTATGATAATATAATTTCGATTTAGTTCCCAATTTAATTCAAGTACAAATTAAATTAGGATTTTCTTATTGTTATTTTTAACACTCTCTCGCAAAAAGAAAGGGATTATTTGCTACCTTGATCTTGACTCTGTGAAACTCGAATTTGTATCTTGACAATTCCTATGTCAAAATATCTACATCCTACTCCTTTGTAGGAATGTACTCCAGCAACATGATTCTCCTCCTCACACAATCTCGTAGATGATGATACCAAACGTCAATATGATTGGACCGATCATGGAAAACTGGATTCTCAAGAGTTTGATACAACTATGATTGTCATAGTAAATCACTGTTGGATCCATCTGCTGACCAAACAAACCAACAAGAATCTTCCTCATCTAGATAACCTCACAAGTTGCTTGACTAGAAGCAAATTACTCTACTTTTGCTGAACTGAGTGCAACTGATCTCAACTTCCTGTTGTACCAACAAACTGTTGTTGACCCAATACTAAAGATTCCACCTAATGCTCTCTTCCTATCGAATGGAATCCCTCCCCAATATGCCTCTGTGAAGCCTTGAAGATTCACTCCCTTTGTCTGTCTGTACCAAAGACCAAACTGAGTGGTGCCTCTAAGGTACCTCAACACATGTTTGATTTCCTTCCAATATAGTTTGGTTGGCTTAACCATGGATTGGCTAAGTTGGTTAACTGCATAACACATGTCCAGTCATGTGTTCACCAATACATGAGTGAACCCATAAGTTATCTATAAATAGTAGCCTCCACCACTTCTCCTGAAGTAGCATCCTCCTTCCTCTAGTTACCAGCTAAAGGAGTCTCCATGGGTTTACTGCTCTCCATGTGGAACTTCTTCAGTATCTCGTTGACATATTTTCCCTAAGAGAAAAATTATTCATCATCTCCTTGCCATACTTCCATACCAAGAAAGTAATGCATGAGCCCCAAGTCCTTCATTTCTAACTCTCTTGCAAGATCCTCTTTGCAAGACTTGATCAGCTACTCATCACCTTTCATAATCAAATCATCAAAATATAAAACTATAATAAAAAATTTACCTTCAACCACAATATGGTAAAGTTTCGCATCTGCTTCACTTTTGGTGAAGCCCAACCCATTGAAATAACTATCAATCATGGTCTACCAAGCACGGGGTGCTTGTTTCACTCCATACAATGCTCGCTTGAGTCTGCACACATGGGACTCTCTGTTGAAGGTCTCAAATCCTTTCGTCTACTCAATGTACACCTCTTCCTCAATCATGTCATTGAGGAATGTTGTCTTTACATCCATCTGATGTATCTTCCATTCCATCTACACTGATAATGCTAGAATATATCTGATTGATAAGTACCTTGCTATAGGAGAAAACGTCTCATCATAATCAATTCCCTCCACCTAAGAGAACCCTCTGGACACAAATATGGCCTTTTGTTTCTCCACGCTACCACTTGTTGTTTTATTTACCTTGTAAAGTCATCTGTAACTCACTACTGACTTGTCCACCAGTCTTGAGACTACTTCAAAAACACTGTTCCTGATAATGGAGTCATACTCCTCAACCATGGCATCAACCCATACTGGTTGTTGCATTGGTTCCTCGAATGAGGATGGCTCAATCTCTACACTCTCACTCATTAGAGCCATGTAGTGAGCGTACCAATCTGGTGACCTCATTTGCCTGCATTGTGATGTGGGTGCCCCCACATTCTCTCTAGCATCATGCAAAAAATTTTCAGCCTCTTTGGTGCACTTCCTTCCATATCTAGAAGTCTTTGCATGAGTGGGTGCTTCCACTCTTTGCTCCTCTCCATGTTGTTACTCCACATCATCTTGAGGTTCCTCCTTTGGAGCTAAAATCTCCTCTTTTTCATGTAACTGAAGCTCCCTCTCAAGGGGACATATCATGGCCTTCTCTTCATCGAACTTTACATCTCTTTGAACCATTGTCATCCTTCTGGATGGCAAGTACACTCGATAGTTGTGAGGTGTATCAATGTACCCCACAAGTATGCCCAACTCAGTTGTTGACTCTAACTTTTTCCATGCATATTTGGTAACATGGTAATAGACTGGTGAACCAAAGATCCTGAAGTGTGCCACATCTAGTGTCTTCCCTGAAAAATCTTGTTTTGCTATACTCATCCCGGAGAATTCGATGGTGGATTTTGTTCTGCAAATAAACAATTGTGTTGCATGCTTCAACCCACAGTTGCAATGGTAGGCTCTAATCATGTAACATCGCGTGTCTCACTCCACAACATGTATGTTCTTCCTTTCAACCACCTCATTCTATTGTGGGTTATGAGGTGCTATAAACTCCCTTCCAATGCCTTTTGATGCACAAAAGTCCTTGAACTCATTCGACACATAATATTCACCATTGTCGCCCATGATAGCTTTAACTTTCCTACCAGTATCTTTCTCGATAAGTGCTTTAAATTAACAAAACTTGGCGAACGTCTGATATTTCTTCTGCATGAAGAGAATCCAACACTTGTGAGAAAAATCATAAAAAATTATTACATAATACATGTGCTTGACCGTGGATGCTATCGAGAATGGTCCACACACACCTGAGTGAACTCAATCAAGGATTGTTTATGCTCGACTACCTTTGTCATGAAAGGAAGCTTTGGTGTACTTCCCAAATTTACACCCTTTGCATGTGTCTCTCTGCTCTAGTGTACCCTTGGGAAATCCTGTAGAAATTTGTTACATGATCTTCAAAGCTCCATGCTGCAAGTGACCCAATCTTCTATGCCACAGCTCACCAATATCCTGACTCTGCACCTTATCTGCTTTAATGCTCAAATCAGTATAGACTTCTACATCCAACATGTAAATTTTCTTCACCTGAACCCTAATCCACTTCACCTGTCTTGAGGCTATGAGACGAAGTAAAGCCTTTCCCTTACTAAATATCACATCATAGCCTTGATCCTCCAGCATGGCAACATAAACCAAGTTCTTCTTCAAACCTGGAACATACATCACATCTTTCAATGTAAGGGGAGAACCAAACTCCCTCTGAAAGGTAAAAATATCGATGTCATCTCCCATCTCAATGTGCATCTGAAGGTCCTTTCCTCCAATTCACTAAAGAACTCCTTGTTGCCAGTCATGTGGAATGAGGTACCACTATCCAGGTACCACAAAATACCCATCACCAATCTCACCATGCAAGTGATGAGGGTGAAATCCAATTTGAACTTTGAAGCAAGAGCTTCACCTGCCGATCCTCCTGAGGGCTTCTTACCAGCCTTCTTGTGCAGAAACTTTGTGGCATAGTGTCCCAACTCATGACAACGAAAGAATTTGACTTTTGACATGTCCTTCTTCTTTCCACCCTAATAAGAATCTGATTTGGAATGGGATGACTTACCCTTCTCTTTCTTTGCCTTACCAGCTAAGGCACAATTCTCCTCATCATCATGCTTAGATGAGGAACCATCTCTAGTGTTCCTCTGAATCTCTTTTTGTACCAAGTCAGACCACAATTACTCCCACTCTCGTACCTTCTCCTTCCCATTAACTGATTCTTGGTAGCTATGCCAACTCTTGGGAAGTCCTAGAAGTGTTAGGCTCACTAGATCGTCTTCTACAACAGTAACCCCATCACTTCCAACTTATCCCGACATTGGGTGAACTTGGTCATGTACTTCAGAATTGAGTCACCCTTCTCCATCGTCAAGGCCTTCCACATAGTATATGGAGTTTCCTTTCCATGGAGATTCGAGACAATATTATCTCGAACTCCTTTTAGGATAATTCTTCTTTCCTTTTCCACACACTTTCTCCATTCTGCCAGATCCTTTACATCAGTTGTTGGAGGCTTAGGAATATCAGTATCAATGAATTATTTAAGCTCGTTATCTTCCAACACTACCTCCATCTTGTCCTTCCAAGCTATGTAATTTGAGTTTCCCTCCAGAGCATACTCAAGTCTCAAACCATGGAAAGACATAATGTTGGCTCAAGTATGAACTACAAATTTGAATTCTCTTGCAACCACAAACTCATATTCTCCTCTTCTAAAGTGAATTCATCTCTGATACCGTGTAGAATTTTACTTGTAGATTGAAAATTCTTATGTAATACGCGAGAACAAAAGACTTGAATATACTCTACTTATCAGCGGAAACAAAAATTTGATCAATGGGAACACTAAGCATAAAAGGAATAATTTCAATTGCACATAAAATAATATTTTTCTAGGAAAAGCAATTGCTCAAAACCTCTGACTATCTGTATTTCATTAACCAAAATATCCGAGAAGAAAATATAATGCTTGTTCAACCTGAATAGTCTTTGCACAAGTACAATCTATCTCACTACTTCACAAACTAGCTCAAGCGAATACTTAGTCAAATTTGTTACCTTCCAAGCCCCTACTTCCTTGCGCAATCCCTAACGGAATTAGCCCATATTTAATTGGGAAAATCCATCATCACAACTGCACAATCCATCATAAGCCTTCTAATTATTGCATGCACCATTTGTACAACTCAAAAAATTATACAATTGATAGTATATTGTCCCTGAACTCTAATCTCAACTAGTGTTTCTCAGAACTGACATGCATGAGTTATTTATGAGTGAATTATCAATTAACTAGTTGAGCACTAAATTTTCTCCTCACTGCTAGACCTCCTACTAGTTCCTCCAATAGTTGGAACTAGTTTAACTGACTTTAACTTAGTTTGACTGAATTAATTAATTAAAACTCAATAATAAATCAATTTGGGCCCCTAAAATTTAGGGATCACTCTACATGACTCTAGATAGACTTCCAACTCGAATTTACTGAGCCACCTAAGTCAAATTAACTTAGTTAACTGTTACAAGTTGCTATGAGAATATAATTTCAATTTAATTCCCATTTTAATTCAAGGAAAAATTAAATTAGGATTCTCTTGTTGCTATTTTTAACACCCATTAGTTCAAGAGCTTGAAGGATGCAGAAAAAATAAAGTTGAGGAGATTATTTTCCTTAATTTCAGTGAGATGTTTTTCATAGATATGATCCCAAGGGTGTGTGTAAACAAAATTGTGCCAAGCTACATTTTTCCTAGCCATATAAGTATGATCACTAGGAAGAAGAAGAAAGGATAAATAATTGGTACAATTCTTCCCGAGCACATGCACCAAGTGATGAGGCAAGCCCTTCCCATGCAGCTCATGAGAAGGGTGTTGTCCAAGAAGGGAATCAGCTGGAAGTGCCCACAATAGTCAACATTGGCAAGTATAAAATGAAAGTTGTGCATGATCTGGATGCATAGAGGAGCCAAAAGTTTAGACCATATCTTATTATTACTAAAGGGGCCATTGAAGTAGAAAAGAGGAGATAGGAGCTTCAGGAATCAATCAAGAAGGAAAAAGAAGAGGAAAAAATACAAGAAGAGCAGTGGAAGTGAAAGGAAGAATAGGAAAATAAGGGAAGAGAAGAGATGCATAAAAGAAAGGAAGAGTTAAGAAATAAATAAGAAGAGGAAACTAGAAAGAAGCAACAGTAGGAAATATGGCAGAAATAGAAAGAGGAAGAATGAAAAAAATATTTTGAAGAAGAATCACATCAGAATTAGTTAGAAGAAGACAAAAGCAAGAAGAAGTAGGATTAAGAGCTTTCAAGAGAGATAGAGGAAGAGATACAGGCTCAAGACATAGAGGCCAAACATGAGGAGGAAAACCAAGAGGCAAACATTGTTCCTATTGCATAACAAACCATCTATCAGCATCCACCTCCCCTTACTAGTGGATACATTCCATTCAGTGAAATGGGAATATCCCCTCCACAAGATGACTTGGTCATGGATATTTTCAATCTTACCTTCAATCAGTTGAAGAACAAAATAGTGCAGGAGAGGCGAAGGTACTTTACAAATGACCTTGTTCTTCCTATTTCTATTCACACAGAGAGGGTAATTGTGCCAAACACTAGGAAGAATATGAGAATAGTTGCAACAAAAAATGAAACCTTTGCAAAAGCTATGAAATTAAACATCGATTTCTTGATGAAAGAAAATAAGAAATTAGCAAAGGAGTTGACTTCTATAAGGAAACAAATCAATCATCTCCTCCTTGGGAATCAAAGGTTGTCTTCCACTAGCTCTAATAGAAAGGATCTACAAGTATTAATATTTGAGGAGATTCAGTCATTGGAAGACACTATGTGACAATATGACCTTGAGGAAATGGAGTCGACAAGTTAATATCTTACTGACTTCCCTCGGGTGCTACAGGACCTCCAGGAGAAACCTAACCCTTATAGGTGTCCAACCCCTGAGATAAATCTCTTTTTCACTAGCCTAAAGCCCCAATCACTCCCTTTCCAAGGCATGCAAGTGACTGTATCCCTCCAGTTGCACTGATAATCTTGCATCCATGCAACTTTGTACTTTTCCAGTTAGTTCTATGCCAACGACCCCAAATTCTGAGCCACTTTTTCAAGGCCAGGCTCGGGCCTTTTCCTAGAACTCAATGAAACTTCCAGAAATGATAAATGACATAGAAATAAATATTATGAACCAAAAATTGTACCAAGACTTGACCTGGCCTCTCCCAAACAGGAATGACATTCCATCAAACAGATGGTGAACATGCAACCTACAAGTCATGAATGCAAATATGAACATAATGATCTGAAAACTTATCTGAGGATAAACAAGAAGGAACAATGCCTTCTCACAATAGTGTCACAACACCAATTAGGTCTTTCATTCATAATCCATACATTCATTAATAGAAATGTGTTAAAACCCATACTTAGATTTGTTAATTAACCATTCTTATAACCATCGTATAACCATATAAATAACAATGAGAGAACAACCATTAAAGCCACATAATAACAAGTACATTTACTTATCAAACGAAATAGAAACTTAGCAGTTATTAACCATATGCAAAATCCAACCAAGCTAGAGACTTCCATGTACCACTTGAACATAGATTGGGCTGAACCAAATATTTATTTCAGCTAATCACCCCCATGCCATTTTCCAAGCATGAATGTGGGATCTCATGGGATAAAACTATCCAAAAAAATCAATGGAATCTAGAGGTTAAACCAACTCCACCGTCACCATACCATGATCTCACCTAAACTGGTCCCGAGATAACAAAACCAAACCGAGCTTAGATGCCTCAAGATTACTTCACCATCCCTTGAGGAATTTTCCTGTCTTCACCCACCTATTGAGGGCTTCCCGGAGAAAACCATCTCCACCCCCAACCCTTGGGATTTTCCTGAGATAACCTCACACGAATCTAAAACCTTCCGGTAATCCAGAGCCCAATTGAGAAAGAATCCCATAACACCATGAATATTCAGAAATGGTAAGGCAAGGCTAAGACCATTGTCAAAACCCAACAAAATCCATCCCACCAATACCAAGAAACCAAAATACACACATGCATGTGCCATGCATGCCAAAACCAACTAGGAAACCATACATGAAATTTGTTACCTCAAAGTATTCTTGTTGAAGCTTCCCAATCCAACCTTTCCTTACTTGATCCTTGCTTTCCTTTGCTTTCCTTCTCCTTCCTTTTCTTGCTTGCTTTCCTTCTCCTCTTGGTTCTCTTCTCCTCTCTGAGACTAACTGCAAAACCGAACTAACAAAGAGCTACCAAATAATTCTCTGATGTATTTTTATTATGAATGCCTCTAATTTCTTCATTTTTCCATTATTTTCCTTCATTTTCCTCCTCACATGCAACCTGTGACCTTTCAACTCCTTTTTCTCCTAATTTCCTTTATTTTCATAAATAAAGTGCCAAAAACGCATTTTTACCTTTTTAAAGCCTTTGCCACTTCCTTTTCCAATTTCCCCTTAGCCATAAACACAAGAAGTGATGCCCACTAGGATATTTTTCTCAACATTCAGCCTGGAATAAGTGTCCCTTGACCTTGGTCTTATTTTTCCTTTATTAACTTTTATTACATGAACTTTTAACTCGGGGTTGTTAGATGCTAGGTTAGAACTTTTGATCTCCACTAGAACCATTAAGGATGTTGGTCCTTTTCTTACTCAAGAGCTTCCAAGATGTGCCCCTTTGAGTAAGTATGTGAAAGAAAGTAGGGGGTGGGGTGAATTCATATACAAAGTCAAAGGTGGGTATTTATTGTATTTATGGTCTATTTAGTTGCCTCAACATGCAAACATTTTTCAAAAAATATGGAATAACAATGGATTACTAAAGAGTATTGACATCTTGCATTAGATTTTTGTGCATGTGAAGATATTAGGGAAGAAAATTTAAATAAATTAGGATTGTGGGACCTTCATGATGTGTAATGTGTGTTAAGGTTGAAGAATAAAATAACAACTATTATTAGAATGTGATTAGGACAAAGAAGTCTTGTTGTCTTCCTTTATTGGGTTAAGCCTTAGAATTCATTAGCTTACTACTTATGAAGAGATGTTGTTGACCTAGGATAAACTCTGCCTTGGGACCTTCAAAAATAGAAAATTCTTTTAAGGGATTTTAGATATCTTTTCCAAAATTCCCTTCTAGAAGATTTGGTTGGCTAGGAATAAAGTGATCTTCAACAACGAGTGGAATAGGCTAGCACAAAAAAACATTCAAGTAAAAAACACTCTTATTCGAATATCTTCAAACCAAATTCAAATTCAAGGATGAAGGGTTGGATTGTTATGATGGCCACCAGTTGAAGCAATTGAATTTGATTTTTGAAGATTCTGAATTTTTAATAGTGAAAATAGGTTGTTTCATTTAATGGTAAGTTTAGAAGGAGAAACAAAAATTTCAACACTAGAGAATACAATAGATTATAATTTCCCTATTTTTTTATGGAGCTTCAAAGAATAAATTAGGGGTGTTAGGTGCAGGGGAAAGAGGGAGCCTTCATGATACTTGAGTAAATACAATATATCATTATGCTTATGGTGTAGAGAATATCTCTAATAATATGTTTAACACATATGCACTGTGGTGTGATCTCTTAATAGCCAAGGAGGAAGGTGAAATGTCCATATTAGTATTTGGAGATTTAGTGTTGGTCATCAAAGTAATGGTAGGTCAATCCATTATGAAAGGGTCCAAATCAAAAACTCCCAAGAATCAAGTGAGATCTCTAAAAGAGTTTCATTCCTTCACATAAATAAATAGTTGAATGACGAAGTAAATCATTGGGCTAAGTTTTCCTTTGAACTTAATCTTGCAACATTGTCAAAAAATTAGGTTTTGGACTTTAGAACTATCCCCTAGATTCATAATCAACCGGTTATTAACTAGCATAGATCCGTCTTAAGAACGGATCTAACATGAGCCAAGAGGGATCAAACTTTTTCAGGGGTAAACTTATTTTAGAGTGCAAAAAACAAAGTGTATTTTTTCATTGTTTAAATTGTATTTTTGAATGCTATAGAGATTACATTAAAATATTTTCTTTTAACATTTTTTCTCTATATAGATATATATGAGGTTTCAAATACCATGGGCAAATACCAACCTAGAACTCAAAAACCATCAATGGTGAAATTTCATATATATCTATATATAAAAAAATGTTAAAAGAAAATATTATTAATATTGTATATAATAAATATCCAATGTGAGTCATGAAAAAATATTTTAGTATGAATTAATAGTGATGTATACTTAAAAATGTATTAATAACCAAAAAACCATTTTAATGAGCTCGACTATCAATATGGAGTACCAATGTGGACAAGCCATGGGAATGGTGATTGTTGTACCCAAATTTTGCTAGCCCTTATGCAAATTTATACCAAACTCGTGGATATTCAATAATGTTCTTCATCTTGACTCAAACAATGTGGGATTATGGCTGAGTTGGATTGCTTCCAAAGGTGAAATTCATGTCGTTATGGATTGGTGTTTACTAGTTTTTTGCCTTTGTAGAAGCTTCAATATTGTGTCTTTGTGTCCTTTTGGGAGGTAGTGTTATTCAATCTTCAAAATCCATCCCCTTTGGTTCTATCTCCATCTGGTGTGCTTGCAACAATTGAGTTCAAGGTCAGGTGGCATAGCCTAGAGAAAGTCTCAATGTCAAATCAATTTGAAGGAAAACCTATGGGAAACATTTGTGGCTCCAGAAAAGTATTGATCTATAATCATGGTAGTACCTATTTCTATTTCTAATTTCAAAATTTGGGTAAAGCATATTTTGAAAATGTGGCTTTTTTACCTTCGAAAAATTCATCATTCATTTGGAGGTTCTAGAATTCTACATCTCTTGAAAAGTTTCTATGTATGTATTCATGATGTAGGCGAAAAAATTCATCAGTCATTTGGAGGTTCTAGAATTCTACATCTCCTGAAAAGTTTCTATGTATGTGTTCATGATGTAGTCGAAATCAAAGATGTTATAGGGCTATAGGGATTTCTTTCAACTTCAGTGTTGTTAAACCGTCAACTCCCAGTTTCTAGAAAACTATTGTTATTAACAAGTATCTAGCCAATACCCTTGTGATTGATTTTACAAAACATAACGGTAGAGAATTATTATGGATAATGTTAATGTTGGATAAGTCCATATAGTTTTATGCTAGCATGAAGAGATAAATCAAGCTAATTGTAGAGCTTTTATGGTAGTTTATCTAAAATTTATGAATTGGAATAAGCATGCACCTTACACAATGTCAATTCAGTGAGCATCCTACTATGTTAGAAATAACGATTGGATTCAATAGAAGTTGAGTGTAATACATTATGAAGCATAATTTTCACCCCAACAAATGGAATCCCTACATGGTTTCTAATAATCAAAGAACTAAGAACTCATCCCACGTTGTGCCAAAAGAAAATGCAATGATTCATTAATTTCATGATCCCATAAAAATTTGAAAGCCAAGCTCTCCCAATCTAATGAGAGAGAAGAAAAAGTTATCATTTATGTCTCCAATAATATTGCATTTTAAGTAATTTATAATTTTAAATAAATATATTAAAATAAGTAATTTGTAAATCCATATGAAAGAATTATATTTTAAATAAATATATAAAATAAGTAAATTTGTAATTCCATATGAAAACAATATCAGAAGTAACTGACTAAATTTTATAATATGAATGTGTCAAATAGCAAGCTTTTAAGCAACTTATAATATTAAAAACAAAACTCATAAACTCTAAATCTGAATGTAGCCCAGTTAAGTCAAGTAATAAAGTCGTAATCATTTAATGCGGATAAGTGAGCATGTGAATGGAAACTTTTTATTATGATTATTGAATGTTGTGTCGTTAAACGAGGTTTTTGTTTCATTTAATGTGGACAAGTGAGTATGTGGAAAATAACATCCATTACCTTTCATTATGAGTATTGACGGTTGTGTTGTTAAATGAGGATTTTGTTTTTATTTTTTTAAAGGGGTATAATTGAGTGGTTAACAACTAGTATATATTTTTTAATGGTTATTAATGGGAAAATTATTCATTTAAAATTATTTAATTTGAATGATTATAATTAAAATTCCTAAATAAAAATAAATGATAATTACCATATAATTCGACCAATGAAACTCCTTTAATAAAAAATTATATATAGATATAAATTCTATTATCTCACACCTCTTAATACATGAATTACATTCGAAGTCCCGTTATAAAAGTAAGTACGATTATCACTCATCATTTATCATATGAATAGAAATAGTCAAGATTTTAATCATAAATCATTTAATAAAAAATCAGTTTTTTTAATTATTAGTCTTATTTTTTTAATATTAATAAATAATATTAAAATAAATTTAAAAATTATTGTAAATATTAATAATAAGTATAAATTTCTAAAATTGTAAAGAGATACCTAATGTAGTATGAGGAAGATGTGTTTGGTATACATATTAAAAATAAAAGATAGTGGATACATAATACATCAAAAAATATAATAATAAAAATCAACATCCACTAGAATAAAATATTTCAATTTCTATTTTAATTTTACATCAACTTTATATAATAATAATAATAATAGGAAGATACATAATTTCTTCATTATTTAATATGGAGTTGACAAATGACATGTTAAAATAATCTTATTAATATTGTATGATGTGATTGATTTTTAGATTTAATATTTAAAACACAAAAATATTAATTAAAAATAAATAAATTGGGTCATAAATCAAGTATTTCAATATACATTGAGTAAAAGATTTTAACACCAAATATAAATAGAAAGAGAAAGAGTGAGAGTTCTCATTCCATTAATAGATCCTTCTAATTCAAGGCATGCTAGAGATTTGTAATTCTTTTAATGTATAATGGAGTTGACATGTAATATTTTAAAAAATATTAATAACAAAAATAACATTTAAAAAAATGTCCGTAACACACGCACATATATATCAATCAAGAGAGATCTTGATTCCAGATTTACTAATGGTTGAGAGGAATCAAAGGGAGGAATAAAATCTATCGAGGTGCAAACTATTCTTCAAATTTTGCACTCAAAAAGGTGTTTGCATATTGATAGATGTGATCCCTCTGGGTCCTTGGTAGATTGAGAGTTAAGATGGATCTATGCTGGTTTAACACACACACACACACATATATATCTATCTTAAGCACAAATGTAACATGAGCCGAGAGGGATCAAATTTTTTGAGGTCATTTTTTGAGGTGCAAACTTGTTTTAGAAGGCAAAAAACAAAGTCTAATTTTTCATTGTATTTTTGAATGCTATAGAGATT
>APFE031341133.1:31962-73729 GCA_000404065.3 Pinus taeda
TAATAAATTAATTACAATTAGGATAACAATCATAACTAATAGGGCTCTATACATATATATTTAGGTTAGATTTAATGAATTAATTAGATAAATATTAACATATAAATATATATATATAATTTTACGGATAATGAGGTACTGAAATTAAATAAATGAATTATTTATACCAGATTAACCTAGCTCTGAATATAATAATATTTTTGGAGGAAGTTTGAATGGGGTTCTTGAATGATTAAGTAGCCGTTAGAGTGTTTTAGCCGTTGGAGTCTCTGCCTGGTCTATTTAAAACGCTGAGCTAGATCTGTATTTTCAACTTGTCCTGAAGATGAACCACATTGGTTGGTTCGAAACGCGTTGGCAGAAATCTTTCTTATGTGATTTACGCAGAAGCTCTCCTTATAATCTTATTTTTTTAATACAAGGTCTTTTAAAATAAAATATATAATGAAAAAAACTATTTTTAAAACAAAATTTATTTTTCAATTTTGTAATTCCATGAACACACCAACCAACACTAATAAATATATTCTATCTTTCATCATCTTAATGAAGAATCTAAAAAGTTCTCTAATAATATATAGAAATAAATTCTCAAGTAAAGTAGGTTATTTAAAACATTTGAATTTTACAATGAACAATCAACCACTACACAACTAATAAAATATAAGTAAAAATATATTCGATCTTTCATCCTCTCAGTAAACCCAAAAAGTTCTCTAATAGTATATATTAATAAAGTCTCAAAATAACCTAAAAAGTTCTCTAATAATATATAGAAATAAAGTCTCAAATAAAGTAGGTTATTTAAGACATTTCTCCACTAATGCACATTTTTTTTAATTCAATTATGTGCCCATTGCATACATTACAACCAAGTTTCTATTTCATTAGTGTAGTGGAATAAAGCTAACTTCATTATGAGTGGTGCTTTTAAAAACCTATAAAGTAACTGGGTACAATACTATGTTTGTATATAATTACTAAATTTACGATAATGAATATGTTTCTACTTTATTGAGCACCTCATGGATTATTTATCATCAATTCAAATAGATTTGTATTCAATACTTATCATATTATTAGGTGTTAGGAGGTGTGCAAAGGAAAAGGAAATGATATAGTAACTAGTATTATAGAAGACGAGAGTACTTTATAAGGAGATGGGAGATAGGGGCATCCTACCTACATAAGTAAATGTCTAAATCAAATGTGGTGTGATCCTTTGCAATGGTGTGGCCAATTAAGCGAGGCGGGGAATTGTACCAAACCTAACCATTTCACATTCACCATTGTTCTCTCCACATGTGCTAATTTGGTAGATCAATAACATGGCAAGGAGTCCACCATGACATAATTTCTAGTGGATTGCAATGTAATGCCATTGTGGGGAGTGCTCTTGTAAATATGTATACTAAATGTGGATACATAGAGAATGCACAAGTATTTCACAAAGTTCCTAAATGAAATGTAGTATCTTGGAATGTTACGGTATTAGGGTATGTAGAGGATGGGAACGTAGATGAGGCCATGAAATTTTATTGCCAAATTTCAATTTCTCCACTTATAAACCCAAACGTATAGCAAACTAGAAGCAAGAGTGTGAACAACCAATTTCTAAACAAAGAGGATGCCTTGTGTTGCTTCTTTCATTGGTGAATGCGATCCAATTTCTAAACAAAGGAGGATGCCCTGTGTTCCTTCTTGCATTGGTAGCCCTGTGTTGCTTCTTGCATTAGTGATGGTATTGCATTGGTGATGGGAGGTGGGAGGTGATGGGAGATGACACATTGGTGATGATGGATTATTATAAATACAATCTTATTTTTTTAATACAAGGTCTTTTAAAATAAAATATATAATGAAAAAAACTATTTTTAAAACAAAATTTATTTTTCAATTTTGTAATTCCATGAACACACCAACCAACACTAATAAATATATTCTATCTTTCATCATCTTAATGAAGAATCTAAAAAGTTCTCTAATAATATATAGAAATAAATTCTCAAGTGAAGTAGGTTATTTAAAACATTTGAATTTTACAATGAATAATCAACCACTACACAACTAATAAAATATTAGTAAAAATATATTCGATCTTTCATCCTCTCACTAAACCTAAAAAGTTCTCTAATAGTATATATTAATAAAGTCTCAAAATAACCTATAAAGTTCTCTAATAATATATAGAAATAAAGTCTCAAATAAAGTAGGTTATTTAAGACATTTCTCCACTATTGGCGAATTAAGCGAGGCGGGGAATTGTACCAAACCTAACCATTTCACATTCACCATTGTTCTCTCCACATGTGCTAATTTGGTAGATCAATAACATGGCAAGGAGTCCACCATGACATAATTTCTAGAGGATTGAAGTGTAATGCCATTGTACGGAGTGGCACATTAGTTCTTCATGCATAGTGCTCAAGATTAACCATGCCTTCATTATCCTACAACTAACTATTAAGACTAGCTATAAATGATTTCGATATGTGGCACATTAGTTCTTCACCTTTTTAGAAAAGTAGATGGGCTTGAGTTTATGATGTCACTTCTCCTTAAAACACATTTATCTAGATAAAATTAGACTCAGTCACCTACACTTTTTTAGAAAAGTAGATGGGCTTGAGTTTATGATGTCACTTCTCCTTAAAGCACAATTTATCAAGATAAAATTAGACTTAGTCACCTATGTAAAATTGTACACATAGTTAATGTCTATGGCGAGGGAGTGTGAAGAGCATGAGTTGATGTCTATGGTGAGGGAGTGTGAAGAGCATCAAATACTTGGGAATGGATGCGATCCAATTTATAAAGAAAGGAGGATGCCCTATGTTGCTTCTTGCATTGGTGATGGTCTTGCGTTGGGGAATGGATGTGATCAAATTTCTAAACAAAGGAGGACATTGGTGATGGTATTGGGTTGGTGATTGGAGGTGATGGAAGATGACATGTTGGTGATGGTGGATTATTATAAATACAATCTTATTCTTTTAATACAAAGTCTTTTAAAAGAAAATATATAATGAAAATAACTATATTTAAAACAAAATTTATTTTTCAATTTTGTAATTCCATGCACATACCAACCATCACTTTTGTCCCATAAGCACTATTAAAAAAAACTAAGAATTTTAAAAATATAATAAATAACAACTCATTATTTTCCCAAAAAAAATTCTACTATTATACTAAATATTAGAAATATTTACTTAAAAATATAATATCAAAAAAATTATTAAAATATTTAATTAGGATTACTATATTTCTACTCACAATTTTAACCTCTCTCAACTTAAATGCAAGTACTTTTCCTTTAACTAACACTCATTCTCTTGAACATGTAACTTCACTTTTATTGAACATAATAGTTATTTAAACATATATAACAATTAAAGTATAAAAAGTTATCTAAAACTATTTTTATTTCTAGTTAGTAACATTTACAAAATAAAAGAAAAAAATATCTTCAAATAATTTTTTTTAGAGTTGCCATCTATTAATACCTAAAACAATTTTAAAAAATAAAAAATATATTTCCGAATCATTTTTATTTCCATTTCTATACTCAAAACCAACACATTCTCTCTTTACTCTTCTGTTCACGTCTTTGATGGGTTGTTCACCTCTTTTATTGCCAAATTTCAATTTCTCCACTTATAAACCCAAACTTATAGTGAAACAAAAGCAAGAGTGTGAACAACCAATTTCTAAACAAAGGAGGATGCCTTGTGTTGCTTCTTCCATTGGTGAATGTGATCCAATTTCTAAACAAAGGAGGATGCCCTTTGTTGCTTCTTGCATTAGTGATGGTATTGCCTTGGTGATGGGAGGTGGGAGGTGAGGGGAGATAACATATTGGTGATGGTGGATTATTATAAATACAATCTTATTTTTTGAATACAAGGTCTTTTAAAATAAAATATATAATGAAAATAACTATTTTTAAAACAAAATTTATTTTTCAATTTTGAAATTCCATGAACATATCAACCAACACTGATAAATATATTCTATCTTTCATCACCTTAATGAAGAATCTAAAAAGTTCTCTAATAATATATAGAAATAAATTCTCAAGTGAAGTAGGTTATTTAAAACATTTGAATTTTACAATGAATAATCAACCACTACACAACTAATAAAATATTAGTAAAAATATATTCGATCTTTCATCCTCTCACTAAACCTAAAAAGTTCTCTAATAGTATATATTAATAAAGTCTCAAAATAACCTAAAACGTTCTCTAATAATATATAGAAATAAAGTCTCAAATAAAGTAGGTTATTTAAGACATTTCTCCACTATTGCACATTTTTTTTTAATTCAATTACGTGTCCATCGCATACATTACAACCAAGTTTCTATTTCATTAGTGTAGTGGAATAAAACTAACTTCATTATGAGTGGTGCTTTTAAAAACCTATAAAGTAACTGGGTACAATACTATGTTTGTATATAATTATTAAATTTACGAGAATGAATATGTTTCTACTTTATTGAGCACCTCGTGGATTATTTATCATCAATTCAAATAGATTTGTATTCAATACTTATCATATTATTAGGTGTGAGGAGATGTGCAAAGGAAACGCTGTAAGGAAATGTCATAGGAACTAGTCTTATAGAAGACGAGAGTACTTTATAAGGAGATGGGAGATAGGGGCGTCCTACTTACCTAAGTAAATGTCTAAACCAAATGTGGTGTGATCCTTTGCAATGGTGTGGCCAATTAAGCGAGGCAGGGAATTGTACCAAACCCTACCATTTCACATTCACCATTGTTCTCTCCACATGTGCTAATTTGGTAGATCAATAACATGGCAAGGAGTCCACCATGACATAATTTCTATTGGATTGCAGTGTAATGCCATTGTGGGGAGCGCTCTTGTCAATATGTATACTAAATGTGGATACATAGAGAATGCACAAGTATTTCACATATCTATCATCAATTCAAATAGATTTGTATTCAATACTTATCATATTATTAGGTGTGAGGAGACGTGCAAAGGAAATGTTGTAAGGAAATGACATAGGAACTAGTGTTATAGAAGACGAGAGTACTTTATAAGGAGATCGGAGATAGGGGCATCCTACCTACCTAAGTAAATTTCTAAACCAAATGTGGTGTGATCCTTTGCAATGGTGTGGCCAACTAAGTGAGGTGGGGAATTGTACCAAACCTAACCATTTCACATTCACCATTGTTCTCTCCACATGTGCTAATTTGGTAGATCAATAACATGGCACCATGACATAATTTCTAGTGGATTGCAGTGTAATGCCATTGTGGGGAGTGCTCTTGTAGATATGTTTACTAAATGTGGATACATAGAGAATGCACAAGTATCTCACAAATTTCCTGAACGAAATGTAGTATCTTGGAATGTTACGATATTAGGATATGTAGAGGATGGGAACGTAGATGAGGCCATGAAATTTTTTCTTCAAATGGTTTCATGGACTGCAATACTTGATGGATATGTGCATAAAGGGTACCTTGATAAGGCTATGGAAATATTTTTGCAGATGCCTAAAAAAATCCCACATTCATAGAATTCATTGATTGCAAGGTATGCTCAACATGGACATTTTAGAGAAGACCATAAGCTCTTTGATGAAATTCTTGAACGAAAGCTGATATCACAGAATTCAATGATCGCAAAATATACACAGGGGGAATTTTGATGAAGCTTTGAGGCCCTTACAATTTATGCAATTACGAGGAGTGAAGCCAAACCCCATCACCTATAAAGCAATCATAACTAGTAAAAACACGTTATAGGTTAGCTAAAGGTGATATCATGGAACTCAATGATTGCAGAATATAAACAAGGGGCATTTTGATGAAGCTCTGAGGCTCTTACCATATATGCAAGTATCAGGAGTGAAGCCAAACTCCATCACCTTCATGAGTATTTTATCAACTTATTCACATTTTCCGCTTTCACAACATGGTGAAAAGGTTATGAATATATTATTAAGAATGGAATTACCAATATGCATCATAGTTTACCCAACAACATTTATTAGAAGACACCTATTGCATACGCTAGGGTTTTTTAGGAAAATGAAATGTGGTTCTTAGTATAATGCAATACCAACATTGCAAATAGCTTACCAGGTATCTTTCTTCAAGAGTGTTATCTTTATTCAAGAGTGTTCAAGAGACACGTATCTTTCTTCAAGAGTGTTCAAGAGACACAGAGGAGAGATTTGGTTGTCACTATAAAAATATCTTTCTATAACTTTAGGAAATGCTTTTACCATAAAATATTTGATTATGATATCTTTCTTAAGAGTCTTCAAGAGACACACAACAGATATTTGGTTGTCACTATAAAATTATATTTCTATAACTTTAGGCAATGCTTTTACCATAAAAGTTTTAATTATGTAAGTTTCCACATTGTGAGAGAGAATTGCAACATCTAGAAATGAAAATATCTTAATGAAGAATATAAAAAGTTCTCTAATAATATATAGAAATAAAGTCTCAAGTAAAGTAGGTTATTTAAAACATTTCAATTTTACAATGAGCCATCAACCACTACACAGCTAATAAAATATTAGTAAAAATATATTCGATCTAATAAAATATTAGTAAAAATATATTTGATCTTTCATCCTCTCAGTAAACCTAAAAAGTGCTCTAATAGTATATATTAATAAAGTCTCAAAATAACCTAAAACGTTCTCTAATAATATATAGAAATAAAGTCTCAAATAAAGTAGGTTATTTAACAAATTTCTCCACTAATGCACATTTTTTTTAATTCAATTATGTGTCCATCACATACATTACAACCAAGTTTCTATTTCATTAGTGTAGTGGAATAAAACTAACTTCACTATGAGTGGTGCTTTTAAAAACCTATAAAGTAACTCGGTACAATACTATGTTTGTATATAATTATGAAATTTACGAGAATGGATATGTTTCTACTTTATTGAGCACCTCGTGGATTATTTATCATCAATTCAAATAGATTTGTATTCAATACTTATCATATTATTAAGTGTGAGGAGACATGCAAAGGATATGTTGTAAGGAAATGACATAGGAACTAGTCTTATAGAAGACGAGAGTACTTTATAAGGAGATGGGAGATAGGGACATCCTACCTACCTAAGTAAATGTCTAAACCAAATGTGGTGTGATCCTTTGCAATGGTGTGGCCAGTTAAGCAAGGCGGGGAATTGTACCAAACCTAACCATTTCAAATTCACCATTGTTCTCTCCACATGTGCTAATTTGGTAGATCAATAACATGGCAAAGAGTCCACCATGACATAATTTCTAGTGGATTGCAGTGTAATGCCATTGTGGGGAGCGCTCTTGTAAATATGTATACTAAATGTCGATACATAGAGAATGCACAAGTATTTCACATATTTATCATCAACTCAAATAGATTTGTATTCAATGCTTATCATATTATTAGGTGTGAGGAGACGTGCAAAGGAAACATTGTAAGGAAATGACATAGGAACTAGTCTTATAGAAGACGAGAGTACTTTATAAGGAGATGGGAGATAGGGGCATCCTACCTACCTAAGTAAATGTCTAAACCAAATTTGGTGTGATCCTTTGCAATGGTGTGGTCAATAAAGCGAGGCGGGGAACCGTACCAAACCTAACCATTTCACATTCACCATTGTTCTCTCCACATGTGCTAATTTGGTAGATCAATAACATGGCAAGGAGTCCACCTGACATAATCTCTAGTGGATTGCAGTGTAATGCCATTGTGGGGAGTGCTCTTGTAAATATGTATACTAAATGTGGATACATAGAGAATGCACAAGTATTTCACAAAGTTCCTAAACAAAATGTAGTATCTTGGAATGTTATGATATTAGGGTATGCAGAGGATGGGAACGTAGAAGAGGCCATGAAATTTTTTCTTCAAATGGTTTCATGGACTACAATACTTGATGGATATGCCCATAAGGGGTATCTTGATAAGGCTATGGAAATATTTTTGCAGATGCCTAAAAAAATCCCACATTCATAGAATTCATTGATTGCAAGGTATGCTCAACATGGACATTTTAGAGAAGACCATAAGCTCTTTGATGAAATTCTTGAACGAAAGCTGATATCACAAAATTCAATGATTGCAGAATATACACATGGAGTTCAATGATTGCAAAATATACACAGGGTGAATTTTGATAAAGCTTTGAGGCTCTTACAATTTATGCAATTACGAGGAGTGAAGCCAAAACCCAACACCTATGAAGCAATGATAACTAGTAAAAATGCGTTATAGGTTAGCTAAAGGTGATATCATGGAACTCAATGATTGCAGAATATAAACAAGGGGCATTTTGATGAAGCTCTGAGGCTCTTACCATCTATGCAATTATCAGGAGTGAAACCAAACTCCATCACCTTCATGAGTATTTTATCAACTTGTTTACATTTTCCACTTTCACAACATGGTGAAAAGTTTATGAATATATTATTAAGAATGGAATTACCAATATGCATCATAGTTTACCCAACAACATTTATTAGAAGACACCTATTCTGTACGCTAGGGTTTTTTAGGAAAATGAAGTGTGGTTCTTAGTATAATTCCATACCAACACTGCAAATAGCTTACCAGGTATATTTCTTCAAGAGTGTTATCTTTCTTCAAGAGTGTTCAAGAGACACACAGGAGAGATTTGGTTGTCACTATAAAAATATCTTTCTATAACTTTAGGCAATGCTTTTACCATTAAAGATTTGATTATGATATCTTTCTTAAGAGTCTTCAAGAGACACACAACATATATTTGGTTGTCACTATAAAATTATATTTCTAGAACTTTAGGCAATGCTTTTACCATAAAATATTTAATTATGTAAGTTTCCACATTGTGAGAGAGAATTGCAACATTTAGAAATGAAAATATTTTACACATCCTTGCAATCCTATTCCAGTGGATCAGAACAAAATTCATTCCAATGGATGAAAATAAGCCACTCAAAAAACATATTTTGCTATTTGTAATTATATGAATTTGTAAATCCAAGGCCATTGCAACTCTCTAAATAATTATTTTCCATTTGTAAACATAAGAATTTATAAATCTAAGACATGATTGGAACTTTGAAAGTAAAAAACTATTTTGCAAACTCTTAGATCATGTATCATCCATAATTTGCAATATTTTAAAGAATTAAAATTGATACACCCGAATTCCAATATACACGAAACCTATCTAGGTAAAAACATCTTTATAAAAATATATAGAATCAACAAACTAACCATTAATAAACCACCTAAATTATAAAATTAACAACTAATTAAAAACTAATTAACTACCTAACTCATTCAATTAACAATAAAGTGCAAAATTCAGGACAAAAGCAAAACCTATGAAGCAATGTTAACTAGTGTTTATAGGTTAGTTATTTTTATTTTATAGAAATCCATGAGGGATAGAAATCCACGAGGGAAAGTGAGTAACCGTAAATATACAAGGAGAATATAAATGAAATCTCCGTATAAAATTAAAAATTTAAAGCTATTATGCATGTAAGAGATAGTGGATGCATGTGCGTTAAAATATTTCATCGTTGCCTTTGTGTGAGTGTGACAATACATATCCCTAAGTCATATGACAAGATTTCAGCAACATCTTATCCCTTCCATGTAAAATAAGCAAGCAACTTTTCAGCTTGAATGAACCCGCTCAATGATAATTAGTATGATCAACCATAAGTCTTTTCCCAGTTTTCCATGGCTCATTTCAAACTCGGTCGTCGGAATAACTTCGGCAGTGATTTTTTCCATATATTTGGTGATCTCAATTTCACAAGGGCCCTCTTAAACTGCCTATAATCTCACATGAGAGTCCTGTAAAGTGTATTTTTGTTTATCAGTCCCAGCACTTCCCCAGAAGTCCATGCGAAACCAGAAATACAGTGTCGTCGGCGATATAATTCAAAAAAGAACTGACCATGGCAAAACACCATCTACCAAGCAAACAGAAATTGGAAAACTGTTTAAAAATAGCTTAGTGGTGACAATCTTGGTAGAAGACACTGAAACAAACATGATTATATATTGAAAGTATATGAAAAGTATATAAAACAGAAAAGCAATACCCATAACGATAAGATGGTATCGGTAGAAGTGGAGGCGGCAGATGCTCCTCTGGGTTATAACCTTCTACTAGGATGGAGTTGGGTAAACGAGATGAAGGCCGCCATGTATTAAGTCTTTCCAGTGCTCAAGTTCCCTCATCAAGGAAAAGCAATCCATCAAGAACTACTCTCTGCTGAAGCTATTCAACCTGTATTTGAATTCACAAATAATACAAAGGTCAAAATGACACCCTACTAAGCAAAGAAACAACATACGAATATAAAATATATAGTAGTCTAAAAATGATTAATTTTTCTATTTCATCTTGATCTTTATCAATGTCAGATGGTGGCATATCCGCTAATCCCTTTGAAATCTTGAAGCCTGGAGTACCGAAATTTGTTGTTGTTGCTGCTGTGTCATTTACTGTAGTGTAGTTGAGCACAGAGTCCATTCCAACACCTCGAATTGTTGTAACGAATTGAGCAAAGACACAACATACGAATATAAAATATATAGTAGTCTGAAAATGATTAATTTTTCTGTTTCATCTCGATCTTTATCAATGTTAGACAGTGGCATATCCATTAATCCCTCTGAAATCTTGAAGCCTAGAGTACTGAAATTCGTTGTTGCATCTACTGTGTCGTTTACTGTAATGTAGTCGAGCACAAAGTTGAGCAAGGTGAATATGGTCCATTAGTAAAGGGACAGGTATCATAGTTCCAAATTGCATCGTAATCATCGGAGGCGGCTAGTTCCTGATTCTTGCTGGAGTTTCCATGGCTTGTGATGATCCAACGGCGTAAAGGTTTTTAATCGTCTAACATAAAGATCGATGGCTCACAACCAGACACGATGACACTTGAGGGAATTGAAAGGGACAGGTATCATAGTTCCAAACAACATCGTAATCATCGGAGTCGGTTAGTGCCTGGTTCTTGCTGGAGTTTCCATGGCTTGTGATGATCCAACGGTGTAAAGGTTTTTAATCGTCTAACATAAATATCGATGGATCGAAATCGGACACGATGACACTTGAGGGAGTTGATCTCAGAGGGAAACGCCTTACGGCGTAATTATTAGATAATAAAAATTTATTAAATTTAATTAATAAATGTACAATTGAAAATAGAAATATTTTTAAATATTAAAATGTGGAATATTTATAAAATATAAATAACAGTTATAATCCTGACGAGTGGGTGAACTAGAAGTAGTATCACCAGGTTTGGATGGGACTGATGAGAAAAACGTGTGCCATAAATAGAAGGGGCAGACAAGACAACTAGTTTTGGGGAAGTAGAAACCTCGAGATGCCTGAGGAGTGGTATAAAACCTAGATGGATGTTTATTTCTTTGTTTCTGGACTCTTGCTATAGGTGATATTGTGGGTGGTAAAATTGACGTTGAGTATGCACGAGCCGCCAATTTGTTTATGCCCGTTCGCTTGATTAATTCGGCTACTATCATTGTTGTTCTCTAGTGGGAATTGCATTGGAGCATGCCTATTTGGAAGCCCTCTTCCACAATGTGGGAGCATTGGGAGAAGGTTTGCAGACACTCGCATTACATCTATTTAGCATTGGTAGGGGACATCGCCTTGTTGGTCCACTCTGTGGGGACCTATCTTTGGTTAATATTTACAAAGATCGACAGTTCTTTGGTAATTTTATTATTATGGACCTTTGTTTGGATAAATCTTTCCTTTATTCTAGTGCGAGTAAAGTGTAACTTGTGTTGTTTCATTTTCTTTCACTAGAGGGGTTCTTTTATGTGGAGAAAAAATGAACCAGGTCACTTTAAGCTTTGGCTTTTTGGGTGCTAGGAGATGGGAATTTGGTGTGTTTTTGGTTGTAGTGGTCCTCTCGAGGGAATTCCTCCTTTCGCTATTTGTAGCTCTAATGCCCAAAAAGGGTGGAGTCACTATTGGAAATTTGGGAGTATAGTTTGGAAATGTGAGTTGGATGGTTTGATAGTTCTTATGCCTGTGTTGTGACATGGGGATGTGTCAGTGTGGGTCTCGTGCTCGAGTCATAATTGAGTCCCTTTTCTGGTGTTTTTTTGTCAATTTTGGGATGTTGAGGTAGCAAGATCCGGCTCTGATAGGAATGGGGCCTCATGGCTACCTAGTGTATAGATATCGACAAGTGGGAGTAGAGGATGATGATGGGATTGTGGTTGTTGATTTAGTGGGGGAGTTGGCCTAAGACCAGGGTTGTGGTTGTCGATTAGGTGGGGTGGTTGGACCAGGACTACGATTAGTCGCTAGGTCGTGTTGACTAACAATCATCCATGGAATCCCTAGACATGCAGATGAGGAGCGTAATTGCCACCTTGGAGGAAATTAGATAGCAGATACATGACGAACATATCGTGGTCATCGCATTCATGGATGACTTGCAGCAAAACCGGTGGGATATTCCTGACTACTTGACATCTTTGTGAGGGAGCTAGAGGTGCACTAACCACTAACTCGATGAGATGGAGGTGCACCTAGCTCATGTTGAATTCCATGCTCATAGGGATACAGGAACCCCTATTTCTCTAGGTGTTGGTCTTACACTTGATTTCTCCCATTGATCTATCATGATTGTTGGATGCCTTCTTATTCTCTATGTTTTTTAGGCTATCTAGTCATTTTTTTTTGGAGATTGTGTAAAACATGGAAATTTCTACTCCATTTTTGCATCGTTCTCTTCGTCAACAAATGCAGTTGGAGTGAGACCAATAGAGAAATGGGCCTCACGTTTATCCAATGTAATATTTTGACAAATTAGTATAAAATTTGACCAACCAAAAAAAATATTTATAAACCAAGAATGGTTTGAGGATTATAGTTGTTAAACTTTAAGCACATCATAACAAAAAAACCCTTGTGGCAAATGATTTTTTTTTGGAGAATCCATTATGGTGCATTTCAAGAATAGTGGCCTCTCATAGGAAGAAATGATGGTCTAAGGAAACATAATCAATATTTTTTAAGAAGGCTGACAACATACCCCTTGTTGCCCTAACCATTGGATTCCATTTAACATCTTTCGCATTTATGAATCAAGCAACGGTGGTGAAGTTTACAAGAATGGTGTCATCTGATAAATTGATGGAGGAGTGGACAAATAAAATCTAGAAACCAATGATAAAAGACATAATTTGTCTTTAAGCATGCGATACTAATTTTTTTTCCTTTTCATTTGGAGTTTAAAGAAGATTGAGATATGATTTTTAAGAACGACTCATATTTTTCGAGAGTTAGAGGAATACATTTAAACAAGTGGTCATTGGAATTTGACCTAGATGAAGACATCCCCTATGTGGTGCTAGTCTCGGTAAAGCTACCTAAACTCCCGCTTTCGTATTGGAGTGATGACTATTTAAAGGTTATAAGGAAAAGTTTGGGAAGGTATTTGGATCAGGTTTAACCAAGGGATGCCAATTTTCATGTGCAAAAGATTTCATGGAAGTTGATTTAGAAAAATGGCTTCCCTCATAAATTTATCTCACATAGGGGGATGGAGCCACTACCAAGTTTTAGACTATGAACAAAAACCCTTCAAATTTCAGATATGTCATGAGTATGGGCACTTTTCCATGGATTGTAAGAAGGTTCAAACTAGAAAAAGGGAACAATTGAATGCAAATCCAAAAATCAGTGGCAAACCTAGCGTGGGGGGGTGGTGGAATGGGGAGAAAAGGAATGTTGATGACTAATAGAAACCCTACAATCCCAATAGAAATGGAGCCACAACCTCAATGAACCCATTTGAGATCCTTCAATCGCAAGAAGAAACTAAATGAGAAGCATCACAAAACAATAAGAAAAAAGAGGATTCATAGGAGGAAGAAGTAACTCCAAAAGAGGAGAAGTGGGGAATCTATGAAAAACACATAGAAAATAAATGATTTCAATGGAAAAGGAGCAATCTCTATATAGGGCTCGGATCAACAATCAAAACTCTTTGGTTCTAGAACAAGTGGACAATTCCTCATGAAATAAGGAGCATGAAAGGAGAATCACGGATATAATTCCAAAGAAATTAGAGGAAAATATCGAAAAAGTATTGACTAGTTCGGAAAGAAAAACATGAAAAAAACATCCAAGAAACAAGAAGTACCAAAAGAGGACGAAGGAGGACTCTAAGAAGAAAAACTAAACAAAAAACTTGGAACTCAAACTCAAACCACTGAGGTCTTCAATTATGTGTATCAACCCCTCTGGTAATTAAATCATAAAAGTAGTGAGGACGGAATGTAAATGTATTTTGATATTGGGAATATTCTAGAAATTTTTTACATCAATTATGTGTATCAACCCCTATGGTAATTAAATCATAAAAGTAGTGAGGATGGAATGTAAATGTATTTTGATCTTGGGAATATTCTAGAAATTTTTTCACTGATATGGATAGGAATTTTTTTATCATGGGAGTGGTGAGGATGGAATGTAAATGTATTTTGATCCTGGGAACATTCTAGAAATTTTTTAATTGGTATGGATAGGAATTTTTGTGTTATAAGGTAATTTCTTGAGATTGGATGGAGTGTCCATGCTCAATCACAATCCTGCAAGGAATATTAATAATTTTGAAGAAATGTGAGGGTTATGGCATGATCCTAGCTTTGTTTTTTAATAATAAACTCTCATACTCATACTTTTCAAAAAAAAGAAACTAAGATCTATTTAGTTCTATAAATTAAAATAATTACTTATATTTGTAATGTAACTTTATATTTAAATTTAATTAATAATATATAAAAATCAGTATTTACAATAACATTTTCTCTAGGTTATATTTTTCATATCAATCTATTTATATATAACATCAATATTATTGCATATCACATTAAAAAAAGTCAAAAAAATAATAAAACATATTATCTCTAACTATAATATATTATCAAAATTCTAATAAAATTATATTTATCTGATATTTATATAAATATAAATGAATATTATTGAATCAAATAAATTTATTTTAATTTTAAATTTCTTAGATACTTCAAAAATTAAATTCAATGGAGTGAAAATATTATGAAATTTTTTTGCATTGAATCCTAACATGCCCTCTCATCGTTCCAAATTGCTATCCTGAGAATAAAATCACAAGGACCATTTATTGTAAACACTTTAGTCATTAATAACATATTAATAACTACACGGAGAAGTTACAAAACTTAAAATAACTGGACCACAGTTTTTCTTCCTTCCACGATGATATGGAATTGGATTTTATATCATAGTTATCGAAATTCCGCCAAATTGACCAAAGATTCGATTGACACATTAATAAGCGATTTCGAATTCCGTACGGAATATAGGGTCGATCACATATTCACTACCTTCTTTCGCCTGAATGACCTGATACGCACCATTGTGTGTGGCATGTTTAGCCGCCTCTGTAAACAAATAGGCAGAGGGTAATCATGGACAGTGCAAACGAGCAGGCATGGTTAATCGATCTTCGAGGTAGGATCCGTAGGCTGTGGGATTCGGGTGATATTGGCCATCAGATTGAAAACAAAAAAGGCCAGTGAATCAGCCCTTTGACAAACCCTCCCTATTCGTTCGTAGTACCCATTTGAAACCCCAGGTTACTGGAATTGTATGACAGGTAGTGTAATTTGGAAGAAATGGTTATGAAACAGAAACTTGACATAAAAACGTACACTGTTTCGTGGGGATTTCTTTGTGTGTGGGTATTGCCTTTGTTGATTTCTTTTTCCTTAGACCTAAGCCTTTGTGTATTCACGTTTAAATATCAAAGAAGCATGCAAACGTGTTATTAAAAAATTGAAACTTAGAATGGGGTTATACGGAAAGCAATAATTGCATATTTGAGTAGGAATAGCAGGTAATCCATCTAGTGATATAAATAATAAAGCGAAATCATTTAACCCTATGCTTCTTGTTACTATGGTTCATAGCTCGAGATCACTTACATAGAGATCATGGCACTTACGTTTCATGGCTCGAGATCAGGGCAGGGCATTTACGTAGAGATCAGGGCAGGCATTTCTCGTTTTTTTCCCAAGGTACTTTGACCAAGCTTTGGCCTCAGCGCGTTAATGCTGCTGTGTCATTTACTGTAGTGTAGTCGAGCCCAGAGTCGATTCCAGCACCTCGAATTGTGGTAACGAATTGAGCAAAGAAACAACATACGAATATAAAATATATAGTAGTCCTAAAATGATAAATTTTTCTGTTTCATCTCGACCTTTATCAATGTCAGACGGTGGCATATCAGTTAATCCCTCTGAAATCTTGAAGCCTAGAGTACTGAAATTCGGTGTCGCAGCTGCTGTGTCATTTACTGTAATGTAGTCGAGCACATAGTTGAGCAAGGTGAAGATGGTCCGTTAGTAAAGGGACAGGTATCATAGTTCCAAACCGCATCGTAATCGTCAGAGGCGGTTAGTGCCTGATTCTTGCTGGAGTTTCCATGGCTTGTGATGATCCAACGACGTAAAGGTTTTTAATCGTCTAACATAAAGATCGATCGCTCACAACCAGACACGATGACACTTTGAGGGAATTGAAAGGGACAGGTATCATAGTTCTAAACTGCATCGTAATCGTCGGAGTCGGTTAGTTCCTCGTTCTTGCCGGAGTTTCCATGGCTTGCTATGATCCAACGGTGTAAAGGTTTTTAATCGTCTAACATAAAGATCGATGGATCACAACAGGACACGATGACACTTGAGGGAATTGATCTCAGAGGGAAACGCCTTACGGCGTAATAATAATAAATAATTTAATTTAATAAAAACAAAAATTAGTGGACAATAATTATACATATTTGTAAAATCTCTTATAGTGTTTTAAATATAATATTTCTTCATTAATTAAATTAAAAAATTGTAAATTTATCACTTTTAAATTTAAGAAAATATTTTAATAATTAATTAGTAAAAGATTATTTATCTAATACTAGTATTAGGAATTGTTTTTAGTGTTATTTTTTTAAAGCTTTTTGGGTGGGTTTTTCCAATCTAATTTCTAATATTGAAATCACAATTTTGATAAGTAACCCCTGCATAATCCAAGTTCCTTAGGGGGTTTTGAGTGTGTTGAATCCATATATATAGTCAAATACATAGTTTAAATAATACAAATCAAGGTTCCACCTCAAATTTTTCCACGGGATTCCAGTACTGAAAAGTCCAAAAAACCGCACTAAAGACAACTACCTAGTATTAAGTTATGGAGCTCTCTCTTTAACGATATTTTGAGGAAAAATATATTCTACTTTAATTGTTGATTTAATTAATAAGAATTTATTGAAAATTTATATATTTTTTAAAATTTATTTAAAAGATTTTATTGTATTAAAAGATGCTTTTTACATTGTAGTATGAGAGAAATGTATAATTTTTTGTGTGCTTAAAATTTGATATGTAACATTTGAAACTATATTAATAATAAAAAATTATTTCAATGTTCATTATAAATAAAATATTTCAATGTCTATCTTACTAAAATTTATATGAACCAAAGAGTAAAAAAAAGTTACCAATGTATACTTTTAACATTCCAATATGACGCAAATATCTACTGCATTCATGATTCAAGATGAAGTTGATGCTTGGTGTGTGTGAGAGAGAGAGACATTATTTTTCAATATCAAGTATATGTCTATACAAAATTATTGAAGGAAAAAATTTCTTATTAAATAACAAGTTATTCTAATATTCAATATGAAGTTGAAGCCTACTATTTTAAAAAATAACAACAAAATATTTAAATGTTAGTCATAAATAAAATATTTCAAAGCCCAGTAATATATGTGTGTGTGTGTGTGTGTGTGTGTGTGTGTGTGCGTGTGTGTGTGTGTGGAATATCTGTAATTTCTTTCATACTCAATAAGGAATTCACATATGGTGCACACACATACAAAACTAGATTAACTCCATCTTAACTTTGGATCTATCATCCTTAGATAGGGATCAAATCATGTTCTCTCACAGAAGGGAGCTTAAACTGGGAAGCCCTGAAGAGGTTGGGGATACTCATGTTTTTGATCCAGAGTACAAATCTACCAAATTTCAAAGATTGTAGTACAAGGTATTTTATTACCTGAATTTCAAGGCAGGAGGGGGTCACCCCTCCTTCAAGAACACTGTTGCTGGTAGACTTTTTCAAGGAGAAAGAAATCCAGGTATAGAACGAGGAGTTGTAGGTTATTATCAAATGCCTATTCTAGAGATAATTGGTAAATGGGGCTAAATGGTTCTTGTATTTTTCATTCCCACAAGATTTTTAGAAGATCACAAAAAAATGTGCGAGACCACACCTTTATATGTAAGTTCATAGGCTTGTGGCCAACCGAGAAGGAGCTAGAGAGATGGATTAAAAAAATGTGGCAATCAAAGAGAGAGGTGGACTTGAGACTGGGACCAAACGGTTTCTTCACAGTTATCTTCTCCAACCTTGAATACAAGGTTAGAATCTTTGAAGGCGATACATACTTTTTGAGCAATGTGGGTCTCTATATTAGGCACTGGGAAGCTTTTTCAACCCAGATAAGGAGGAATTGACTAAAGCACCGATATGGGTAAGATTGTATGCTCTACCAATAGATTTTTGGATTCTAGAAATTCTAGAAAGTATAGGGTAGACACTAGGACACTTTTTCAAGGTTTCAGAGGTCAAAAACAGAGGGCAAAACATGTCTTATGCTAGGTTATGTGTGTATATGAACATATCACAACCATTACCAAGTTCTATTGAGTTGGACTATTAGGGAGAGGTTTGGAAACAACCCTTGGATTATGAGTGTGTTATGTTTAAGTGTAGGCTATGCCATGAACACGGTCACTTAATAAGAGATTGTCCACTGAAAAAGAAGGAACAAGGGTTTGGAGAACAAAGGTCAAATGATAGTCTTACAAAAGTCACAACATGGAGACAAAATCTCAGAAATTGCGCATCATTTAGCAAAAAGGGGCTAGAGGAGAAGAATTCATTCTCAGTGCTAGAGGATATGGAAGTGGACCCCCAACATTTGGAAGCCACCCATATGGATATTCTACCCCCTGAACAAACCCCAAACAAGAGTGTGTTAAAGAGGAAGTTGGAAGAGAAGGAAGTTATACAAGGCGGTTTTGACTTTTATGCCTTACCAGGGTTTGAAGAAGTAACACCTCTATTGCAACAACTGTCATCTGACATCTCAAAATAAGAGAGTGTATTAGTCACAATGGTGAATGATTGGGAACAACAGGACCTAGGGGACCTATCTAATGATGAGAGAGAGATGTACGCAAATGCTTATCTTAAATGGAAAACAAAGCAAAGAAATTCCATAGTGGACCCAATAGCTCAGTCCTCCCAAGAATTTAAGGGCAAATGGAAATAAATTCTACTAAAATACCTTACTAAATAACCTAAGAAGAAGTTAACTAAACCAAAGAAGGAAGCGTAGCATAACACGGGAGAAAACCATGGTAATACGGATCAAGTAGCAGTTGCGATAGAAAAGTCACCGCCTTTTCTCAACTCTTCATCATGAGAATACTTTCATGGAACATAAGAGGGCTCAAAAGAAAAGGAAAACACTAATATCTTCGTGATAGAATAAAAAAGGAAAACCTAGTGATCATCATATTACAAGAAAAAAATTGATAGGAGAGAAGATGAGTCAAATAGCCAACACTTGTTGGAAAGGATGTGAATCTGTCTCACTAGATGCTCGGGGTAATGCAGGATAACTAGTCATCTACTGGAACCCTCATGAGGTCATCTTTCAAGATTGGATGGCCTCTGCTCGAGCACTTACAAGAAGGTTTATGTATGTAGGCACTTGATATTTTTTGAATTTATTGGCGATCTATGGCCCCTTAGGAACGAGGGATAATATTTTTTTTTTTTTTGGCAACAATTACAAAAGATGAAATTACTGGTAATGCCTTTTGGTTGGTTGGAGGAGATTTCAATATCATCTTATCAATAGAAGAGAAAAAAGGTCGCATTCGCAAGTTAGATCAAGCTATCGATTTTGAGGGTGTGCTTGACAATCTGTACCTTGTAGATATTCCCACCATTAATAGGGTGTTTACCTAGAATAATCGTCGCAGAGGTAACAACTAGATAGCCTGTTGTTTGGATCGCTTTTTGTTATCGAAGGAAATTTTACAAAAGGATCTCTTTATTTATGAATCATTTTCCATGCATGGGATCATATCATTGTCCCATTCGATTATACATTGATCTTAAAGAATCCCCACGCAATCATCCTTTTTGTTTTGAAGGCTTCTAGCTTCAATCCAATAACTTTGTAGATTTTCTAACGAGTTGGTGGAAGGATTTGAACATAAGTGGTACAAGTAAAATGCACATATTCCAATTCAAACTAAAAGCGTTGAAGTAAAGAATCAGATTTTGGAATAAGAATGTATTCAGAATATTTTCGAAGATAAGAAGGCGTTGGAAAGTCAAATGTTGATCATCCAATGAATAATCATTCTAGAAGGTAGAACTTCGGAGTTGATAGCATAAGAAACTGAGACCCCACAACAATTAGAGCACAGAAGGCACCAAGAAGAGTCTCTTTGGAAGAAAAAGTCTAGGATACAATGGCTCAAGGAGGGGGAACATGGTTATTTCATAATGCTATGATTCAACATCACCATAACAACAAAATTTTCTACATCATCAGGACAAATAGAGTAAGAAAAATACAACGTCAATATATAGAAAACAAATTGGTGCATTATTATAAGGATATTTTGTCTAGGGATAACTAAAAAATAAATTGCGCCATAAATACAATGAGTCAACAAATTCTAAGAGTGATCAATCTAGAGCAAAACAAGGCACTAATGAAACATGCCTAAGAATAAGGAACCTGGTTTGGATGGTTTCACGATGGACTTATTCTAGGAAATTTGGGGTTATTTAGGAAAAGAAATTCAGGAGGTAACTAAGGAATCAAGACGATCAGGGTCTTTGCATCCAACACTTAATGCTACATTCCTAGCATTAGCGCCAAAAGTAGATCGCTCTGACAATCCGGAGGGTTTCAGAGCAATTTCTTTGTGCAATGTGATTTATAAAATTATTTCTATGATAATAGTTAATATATTGAAATTGATTCCTCCCTCATTAGTATCATAGTCTCAAACAGGTTTCATAGAGGGGCGTCAAATTTTTGATGGCGTAATTGTAGTGTAAGAAATCATCCACTCTTTGAGGGTCTCAAAACACCCAGATATGCTTATCAAATTGGATTTATCGAAGGCCTATGATAGACTGAGTTGGGAATTTCTATTTCAGGTTCTCCGAGCTTATGGCTTCTGTGAACAATAGATTGAATGGGTGGCGTCCCTTGTCTCATTGATTTTTTTCTCAATTTTGATAGACGACTCACCTTCCTAGACATTCTATTCGTTGAGAGGACTAAGGCAGGGTGATCCTTTATCTCCTTTCCTATTTATCTTAGCTATGGAAGGACTTGGCTAAATGTTTCAAAATTTTGGAGAATCAGGATACGTTTATGATCTTCGACTATATGGGGTAGATCTTCCTCTCACCCATAAACAATTTGTTGATGACATTATTTTATTTGGTTTACCAACCAAAAGAGAGGTGAAAAGAATGGGTTGGATCTTATAAATCCTTATGAAAGCCTTTGGTAATGTAGTGAACATTGATAAATCATAAATGTTTTTCTTTAATGTTCCAAATATGCTTTAGATTAGGTTAAAGTAGAACCCTATATTTTACCATAGGTCATCTGCCTTCTAAGTACTTAAGAATCCCTATGGTATTATTCTATAATATGGTCTCCACATGGGAAGAACTATTAGAAATATCTTGTCGAAAAGTGAACAATTGGACTTAGAGGCCACTCAACTTCCCAAGTCGCCTAGTATTAATGAAAGTAGTCTTACAAGCATTACCAAATTATCAATTATCGGTAATTCCCATTACTATTTTTGTGTGCCAACAATTAAGATTTCTATGGAGAACTTTCCTATGGAAAGGCTGAGCTAAAACTCATAAATGGGCATTGGTAGGGTGGAATAAGTTGATCACTCCAAAAAAGAACGATGGACTAGGCCTCTGAGACCCCTTCCTTATCAATAAATCCTACACTATGAAGTTATGGTGGCTTTGGATTAAAGGAGGTCCCCAAGTATGGAAGAAAATATGGTATCGTAAGTGCTTGATTTTGTACTTACAGGTTGACAAAATAAATTTTGATGGAAAATTCAAAGGCACAGAGGTCTAGAATTGGGCACATGAAACTAAGGATGTGGTGAAACAACTAGCCTTCTACGATATTTGAAGAGGAAGGACAACATCATTTTTGGAGGATTCGTCATAGCAGTGTCCACCATTGGAGAAAAATGAGAAGCTACAACCTGTTAGAGCACTAACACAATCCCAAGGAGCCTTTAAAGTGGCAGACTTCTGGAAACCTTATGATAAGGAGCAAGGTTGGAGACAGTGGAAAATAGTGGGTGATTGGGAACCCTCTAGGGATGCTCTCCCTTGGGAGTAATTCAAACAAACCCTTCTCAACAAAATCATATGAGCTATCCTAAACAAGATATGTTGTGGTGGCCTTAGGAAATCAACCGACACATTCATGGTAAAAGAAGCATACTATGCCATAGTAGACACTCTCTTACATTACGATAACACTTTGTGGCGCATAATTTGGCAAGATTGTGGATGGGTATTATGCAACCAGCTCACAAAATAAAAGAAGAGATAGATCAACAATTTCAAAATTAACCTCTTCAAGGGGGAACCTCCTCTACATTACACAAACGAAAAATTCTTCGATGATTCAAATGATAAAATCTCCTTTCTATATATAGGAGTCTAAGGGCTCACAATATAATCAAAGTTGACATAATGATAAATTATAATTAAATGGCACAACAATAACAATAAGGGGGCTACACTGACAATAACAATGAGGGAATATAGTAGTATTATAGGGACCTAACATGCCCCTTTCCTTCAAAAAAGTGTTTTCCTCAACACTTGAGTAGATCTAGGTGTTTCTGTATAAAATTCGCATCTTCCCACGTGGAATCATCAACAGGTAAGTCCTTCCACTTGATGAGATACTCTAAAATTGATCGATTTCATAGCTATTGAGTTCTTGTTTCCGTGACTGTTTCAGTTTCCAATATGATTTTTCCTTCCTCATCAAGTTCCGACAATATTGTTTGAACTAGAATCTTATCACCTATAACATTATTTAAGCATGAAACATGGAAAATTGGGTGCACTCGGGAAGATGCAAGAAGCTCTAATTTGTATGCCATAGTACCAATCTTTTGCAACACCTTGTAAGGACCATAATGATTTGGTGATAATCTATTATCCTTCTTAGCTTGCTTGAGGGACATTTGTTTGTATGGTTGTATCCGTAAAAATACCCAGTCACCTACATCAAAACTTCTTTCGTTGTGATATTGATATGCCTATTGTTTCATTCTATTCTATGCCAAAATGAGGTTATCCTATAAGAGTTGGAGAACTTGTTGTTTATGCTCGATGTGATCTTCCACTACTTGAACCTTAGAATGATTGTCCAAATCTTTTTGGAGATCCAAAGAAATAGACGATTTCGTTGTTTGAACCTCTAGTGAACATAATTGTGCAATTATGCCCCATTGTTCTTTCTTTGGAAGTTTTTTCATGCCATTAGAGCTTATTATATTTCCTGGTTTCCCTTTGATGCTCCTTAATTCAACTTCCTTTCTTCCCAAAAAATTCAAGAAAATCTCTTGAAAAATAAAATCTATCGTACCCAAATATTGTAACCATTGGACTCCTAGTACAACATCGGCACCACCCGTTGGAATGGAAGGCTTTGGACTATTAAATACATATTATCCCATGGATAGCTTGATATTATGGCACTTTCTAGAGCAATTTATGGTTCCTCCAATTGAAACCATCACTTGACACTCTGGTGTTGGATATAGGAAGCAATTCAATTGCTTGGCTATATTACAATGAATAAAATTATGGGGACTACCTGAATCAATCAACACTATTACCTTTTTATTCTTGATATGTACTTCTATATTGAGAGTTTGAGGAGTGGTAATTCCTGTCAATGCATTACAAGATATGGACGGATTCATTTCTTCTTTATTTGGGGTTGGTTCTTAGTGTATATCCTCTTATTTTGACGATTCTTGTTCCATTTCTTCCTCCTCTTGCCAACATATTAATTTCTTCTTAGCACACTTATGACCTTTAGTGTATTTTCTATCACAATTGTAACAAAGCCCTTTTTCTCTTTTTTCTTCCAATTGTTGTGGTTTCAACCTTGTAGGTTGTGGAAGGATATGAGAAACAAAACTTACATCTTTATATTTGTGAGTGGTAGGCTTCCTTGTTGCCATAATTTTTCTTTCAATTTGTTTTGCCAACCTAAATGCCTTCTCCAACGAATCAAGTTCCCAAAGGAAAACCTCATGTTGGATGTTATCCTTTAAAATCCCTATGAAGACATCAATCTTATGCTCCTCTGGAATATCATTTACCCTTATACTCAATTTTTGGAAGTCTTCAATGTGTTCCAACATTGAACCCTTTTGTTTAAGATTTATCAATTGGCTAAAGAAGGTGTTTCTCTTTGTATCATCATAATGTGCTATCATTTCCTCCATAAAAATTGACCAAGTGACAATTTTTTTGCGACAACAAATCCATCGACACCATACAAATTGATTGGGTTCTAAATATAAATCTACATTGCGTACCTTTTGTGTGTTTTTCACATTATGGAGATCAAAATATTGCTCCATATATAGTATCCATGTCACGGGATCCTTGACATCAAACTTCCTCATATCAATTTTTGGAATATGGTGGGTCTTCAATCCAACGTAGAGTCCATGAAATTATGATCAACATTTCTCTTGTTCTCATAACGAGTTTCCTTTACCACCTTTTCACCATTAGAAAGAATTTCTTGTAGCAACTTTGTAAATTATTTCTTCAAATATTCTATGTTTCCTTTTAGCTTTTCTTCTATACCATCGATCTTAGCTTTTGTTACTTTTTGTGAGAGAGAAATGTGTTTCACTTGGTCTCACAATTTTGATATATCATGTTGCATTTCTTCCTCTTTTGCATGTGTCATAGTAGAGATTTCTGGGTTTCTTACTAGGTTTTTCCATTTTCTTTCTTTAGGGAATCAATTAATGATAATTGTGCTTCTCTATTCCCGTTGAATCACTTCAAACTATTTTTTCAAACAAATATTATGCAAATTTTAAAAACTACACACCTTTTTTTCACTTTGTACGAACTCGATATTGAATTTGTTGTAACTCTGTAATTTTGAATATTCAAGATATGAAATTGCGTCATGTGATAGCCCTTTGAGTCCTCTTCCAACCCCATAAGTCTAATCGAGATTGGATTCTTCAAATATGAGTTATTCCTAATCTCCCACGATGACTTGATTATAGACTGGTTCAATAGAGCGAACCTATACGGAGTGTTACATGTCACTATTTCGATATTTGGCCCTGAAAATGATACCCAACAAACTATAGTCCATCCTTTTTTTGTCGTTTTTATGAAATTAGAATCTGATGCTCAGAGAGAAAGTTATGACAATTTTCCCAAGGTCACCTGTTTGACATGGAATTCTGGAGCCTACAAAAACCCTAACTTCCTTGAATCATATCTCCAAAACTATAGAGAGACAATATATGAAATTCGTACATGCATTTCACCAAGATGTAGGCTCCATGTGGTTTTAATTTCAGCTTCCGAATCTTCGTACCAAAAAGGTTATAGCCAAAATTCCACGATGACATGTTTGAAGTAGCGAAACCCTAGAATCCAAAGATCTGATACCAAATGTTATGAAACCAACTCACAAAATAGAAGAAGAGATAGATCAACGAATTAAAAATTTGCCCCTTCAAGGGGAAGCCTCCTTTAAATTACACAAATGAATAATTCTTTGATGCTTCAAATGACAAAACCTTCTTTCTATATATAGGAGTCTAAGGTGTCACAATATAATCAGAGCCGACATAACAATAATAATGTAAGGGCACAACAATAACAATAGTGGGCTACTATGGGGCACAATAATAACAATATGGGGACTACATGGGCACAAAAATAAAAATAATGGGGCCACACTGATAATAACAATGAGGGAATACACTAGTATTATAGGGACCTAACAATGGGTAAAAAATTTTACCTTTTTATGGATTTTGAGGGTGCACCCTAACTTGCGATCGACTTCGAAGGAAAGGTTTTGAGGAGCCCTCAATGTGTACGCTAATTTCACAAGTTAAGGAATTAGGAAACCACCTTCTTCTCACATGCTCTTATGCCAGTAAAATGTGGGAGTTTGTAAACCAAATATTTAGATGTGCTTTACCTTCTTTAGTAAACATTAATACATGGACAGAAGATTGGTTTTGGAAAAAATTCAAAAACCCAATTATAATGAAAGCTTAGTATTTCACTACAGGGTTCTCTCTCTTTAATTTATGGAAGGAGAGGAATATAATTTTTTTTAAAGGAAAACAAAGGCTTATATCTATTTTAAAGGAAATTACAATTAAAAATATTAGAGAATCGGTGTTGGTGTCTCTTCCTCCTGTAGATGAAGGAGTAGTTTATGATAACGAGGCCCTAATATTTAAGGGACTTGATATAGAACCTAATTTTGAAAAAACCTTCTCTCCTAGGACTTGTAGAAGAGAAACCTTTGTTGCAATAACATTCCACCCCTCCTCCTAAAGCCTTCATCAAACTGAGTTTTGACGGTGCCTCAAAATGTAGCCTAGGAGATGCAGGTCTAGGAGGCATCTTCAAAGATGATAATTCAAATCCAATACATGCCTACATTTTTTCCTTTAAGATGGATCCAAACAAAATAGTAGAATTCAACACATTGGAGAAAGGGCTTAAAATAATTGTAAGGGAAGGTTTTTTTGCTATGGATTCATGGGGATTCTAAAACAATGATTAATTTTGTAAGAAAGCTATTATTAGGTCACATGCCAGAGAAAGTGATTCATACTTGGCACTTATAGGAGGTGGTAATTAATATCAAAGAATTTTTTATTAAATTTGATTATGTTATTTCCAATCACACATGATAGGAAGGTAATAAGGTGGCAGATATTTTGGCTAATTGGGGAAGCTCAGGAAGACATGTAGCCATTTACGTGCCATGGTCAGAATTGATAAATAGAGAAGGATTTCATGATGTAAATCATTGGGTAGAAGAGGATAGGTACCTATTTGCATCCTGAATCCTCGATGAGGGTGATATCACAACATCATATTAAGCATCAGCAAGAGATATGTCACATCCTTTCGGGAGGCATTTTTTGGTGGGGGTAATAATTCGCATGCAGGGAGATTGTGTAGAGATGGAGGTGGTGACGCTCAGAACCAGAGATGGGATATAAACTTGGCTACACATGGGTTGTGCATGGGAATTCCTAGGTTCACACCATGGGAGCCACCAATTTGGGTTTCTTCTTATTATCATGGCCTGTAGGGGATGAAAAACTTTGTTTTGGTCATTAGTTCCATAAATGCAACTCATTTTTCTTACACATGCATGGAGCGTCCCTCCCATGATGTATTTGTTATCGGAAGAAACTACCCTAATAGCAGTAGAAAGTTCATTAATCACTTCACTTTAGGTCAGTTCTTTGGGATGGTTTAATTTTGGTGTCGACAGTACTCTTCGAAACTTCTATGGGATTTTTAGAGGGCATGTTATAATTCTAGTAGCTGATACCTCACACTCGTTGTTATTTATATAAACTCCTTCATTGGTTCGGGGTGGTGGAAAGACGTTGATTATGAGCTATACATTCCTCAGTTGTAGCGGCTTGGATTTTTGTGGTGGACACCTCCTCAAGGGTCCACAGTATATGCTAGTATGGGTACATTGTTAACTTATCAATCTCACTTAGTAGGGAGGAATTCAAATCGCTTGGAGTGATGAGTAATATTGAATCCCATACTTTTTATTGTTGTATATCAAATTTTCTACAGGCCTCTCTTTTGTTTCATATATGGTGTCAATGTTTTTTGTGCTATTTCTCCATAACTCTAGGTCGAGTCCCTTGTTTGAATTGGTTATTATACTTCCCTCGGCAACTTCACATACTTTCGACATATCAGGAATTTCCTTCAATTTCCTAGTGTTAGTATGTGGCGTCTAGTACCAAGATACCTTCTCATTTTGGATCTGAAATGGCTCCTACCTCCCGTCACGTTTCATTCCCTCAATCATCTCAAACCCTATCATATTCTGCTACTCATGAATTTTGGGTCTCTTGGAAGTTAAATTTTTTTGAGGTTTTTTCTAGAAATGGGTATAAATGCTTACACTACTGTAATTAGACTGCTCTATATAGAGTCTCTCGCAACTGGAAATTTCAGGTTTGTTTAGCGGTCATTAATCCTTCCGACGGTTACCCGTAACCTGTTTGTTTTCTCTCTATAGGGATATCCTTGTTTGGTCATAAATTTTGTCCTTCAATTGTTTCGAGTGTTTGTTTTATGGCTTGTTAGCAGTTCTTCAGTAGAAATTCCACCTTGGCAAAGGCTTCCTATCCGCAAGGGAGGATATTTGGGGGCATCTTTTTCCAAACATCATCGACTATTCATTTGGGAATCAATGGCAAACTTATTCAATGTGGCTCCCCTGGAGGTTAGAAAGGAGATTTTGCATTTGAAAGCAAGGGAGTATGGGGATCTAAAATACCATTCTGACTAAGAAATTGGTGATATCTCTCTCAAATGGGTGCCCAATCCTGGGAAATTCAGGAAGAGAAGACTAAATTTTCTCCATTCCATAGCATTGCACTGTCAGATGGAAACATTGCTGAGCATGGTCATTTAGGATGAACATGTAGAAAACTACAAGCTCTTTGTTGTACAAGAGGAAATCAAGAAAATACTGAGAGACATTAGGTATGACCTCGACAATATAGTCTTCAGATTAAATCGAGTTGAAAGGTTCATGTTTTCCAAATCAAGGACATATTCAAACAACCATTAGGATGAGGATGCAGTGATAGATGTTCCACCTCTTAATAATGTTCCACCTTTGAACAATACAAATGTGAACTCTCCTCCTCACTCTCCAATTATCATTTTGGTCTAATATGTCAATTATGCGTACCCTCTATGTACACTATGTTTACTGTCTATTTTCAGTTGTTGGTAGCTATGTTCTTCTTTTTGAAATCACTATAATTTTTTTCTATTGAGCGATGTTAATGACTCAAAGATATTTTTGGGTTACGACAGTCATAGTTTGTTTTGTTTTCTAATGTAAACACAATGTTGTTACATATGTACTCCTTGGCATAAGGGTTGTCTCAAGAATATTTTGATTAGTTTCTATGTTGGTCATCTTGGAAGCTACTCATCATCTTCTAGTGTAGGCATGAAAGTTTATCTATGTAATCTTTTTTGATATCAATAGAAATTAGTAGACGAAATTTACAAAAAAATCTCGATATATCAAAGTGAAAACCTACTTTAAAGTGTAAAACATTTGATCCCTTTTATATTAAATTAAATCATTTTTTAAAAGTTAATTTCAAAGTCAATATGATAACTTATTTATTAAATTTAGCACATATTTATTATTTATGTGGTTTGTTATGAACTATTTATTATTTAAATATAGATATGATCTAATGTACGCTAAAACATTTCAATACATTGAATTTTATTAATAATTATTATCATCATACTCTCTTTTAATAAATTTCAACAATAATAATTCAATACACTTCAGTATAATTTATCAATACACTTTAATAATATCTAGAAATTATTCTTTTAGTGGTTCTCTAAACGTAGCATCAAAGGATTTCTAAAGAGGTTTGAGTTTTATGCAGCAAGATGGAAACAAGCTTTGCTCATGTATGCAGACACACACTTGTTCATCGAGAAGGACACCAAGATCACATCGCGAGACATCAATACCACTTTATCAGGAAGCTTCAAGGAGAATATAGAGGATCGACAGGTCTATGTGAACATCCATAAGTCAGGATTATATAAGGTTGCATGCAGGTTTCCCATGTTCCCTTGCGCAAATGTGATCCATTGGATTGTCTCACACACTTATCCTGAGACAATGATACTGAACAATGTCAGTGGAGCAAGGCTTGCTTCCTTTAGGAAGAAGTATTATCAGGAGATATATAATTTTCCATTCTTAGTGAGTAGGATGGATGCACCATTCTACACTCCCAATGAGAACTCGAACACAAGAGACATCTTGAAGCATTGTGTAAAGGAGCCAACAAATTTCAGGATGACACCCAACCAAATATATAAGATAAAGGCACTCAAGAAGGCATACTAGTTCTTGGTCATCTTTGCATGTCACTTGTATGGCCAAGGGAGTACAAAGAAATTCCCATAGATTTGGGTTTCTATTGTGGATCAGGTGGAAAGTGAAGGAAAACCTTTAAACTGGTCTGATATGATAGCTCTCCAGTTGAAAGTGCATCAATCCAATGCTCAGATTCCACCCAAGGATCAACAAGAAAAATTCTTCATGTTTGCCTACTTGCTAGATGCAATCTGTGCCTGTCAATAGTTTCCTGGCATGGGTTGGGCATGGACACCTTTAGAGAGTGCTGTGAACATATATTAGAAGTTGCTCTCAGATTGTAGCTACCAAGGAGTCATGGCTAGAATATGTGACCATTTCATCGCCCATCTATACATGATGATCTTTGAACAAGATCCGCTCTACATGTCCAAGGCAGTAATGGAGGCGTTGATAGACATTGCAGATTGGTACACCTTAGCCAAAGGTACCTTCATCAGGATGTACAGTGTGGAGAAAGCTCTACTTGTGTTGCCGAGGTTTTCCACATACAATTTGGTCATGCAGGAGGATGCATACCACATCTCGACAGGGTTATCAGTTGGATTGCACATGAAGAAGAAGGCACTATGGCCCAAACTTCCTGTGCAAATTGGGTTGTACACGATCGAGAGTTTGAAAGAAGCAGATGCCGAGGTGGTAGACTTCAAGAAGTTTAAGTTTGGCATGAGGCGTTTCAACCCATATGACCCACATGGTTTATGTAGGGACCATTGTGTGAGAGTGTACTATCCTTGGATCCACAGGGCGTGTCATTGGCCAGAGGAAGACCCATGGAGATATTGTTACAACTCCTCTAGGCTCAATGAACCAATCAACATTGCAATAGAGTGGCTAGCAACGCTCAAGGCAGCAGCACCACAGGGAGAAACAACAACATAAACATCAACAACAAACAACAAACTTGTGTAGGACAAAGGCAAGAGGAATATTGTTGAAGGCACAGACACAGAGCAAAGCTACAAGTTTAAGGAATACCCACATGTGGAAAAGGTATCTTTGGAGATAGACATGAAGACGCAACAAGAGGATTGCACAAAGAAAGAGAGAAAAGAAAAGGCTCGAAGATGCTGAGAGGATGTTGCAGGAAGTACAATAGAAGCTCAGGGAAGAGCAAGAGATGTGTAGAAGAGAGAAGGAAGCACAACATGAGAATTAATAGGAACATGAACAGGAACATGAAGAAGTGCAAGGTGCACAAATAGCAAAAATTGCATGAATACAGGTTGAAAACTCTGAACCAATGGAAGATGAGGAATAGGGTGAGCAATTGCAGGAACATGAACTTGCTCTACAAGATGAACAAATAATAGAATAGATGGACATGGGGGTGGAGAAACTGGAACAGGATCAGGATACCAACCTCATGCCAAAAGGAATCGAGGTCACTTCACAGGCTTCACCATCTCCAACATTAGAGCAAGTCCCAAGTGAACAAGGGGATACCATTCTCCCTGGGGACCATCCAGGGACAAAGATGTACATCATAGCCTTTGATGAGTCGCAACACAGTTGTACAAGCACGTAGAGCGCACAATCCATATGAGCATGCATCGCCTACGTACTTGGAATAACATGTTATTGTGTGAGATGTACAGATACATCCAATCGCCTTGGCCGATGCTATAAAGGCTTATGCTTAAGTCACGAGCTCGAGTGTTAGGTTCTTGATAGCAGAAAATAAGCACATGGCTAAGGAGTTGGTAGTAGCCAAGAAAAGAGAGGAACAATCAACAGGATTCACGAGAGAAAAGAGGAATATGTCCATACTTGCTGAAGAATTTCCTCTTGAGACAGTCATGCGGAGACTATATGATAAGTCCGTCAGCGTGCACAAGGTAGTTGTCCACCTACATGGTCATCAACAGCACTGCACCAAGATAGTGCGAACACTTGTAGACATACATGCCACAGTTGATCATGTACAAACATGGACAATGAGGTACAAGGGAGCCCTGCTTCACTTGCAAAAGATGATGAAGACACATGTGAAGTTGAACAAAGCATGCATTTGGAGTCAACTTCGGAACTATGAGGAAATCCCACTACCCATCACTAGTATTGAGGCTTCGTATGCATGGTTGTATAGGAGTTTGGATGTCGTGGTGAGAAAGTATGGCACCCCGTCGATTCGTACACTCACTGAGGACAAAGAGAAGAACCAAGTTAGATTGGATCTCGATGCGTACTTTGATCAGTTGATGCTCACGACCACCAACATAGATTTGCAAGTCAACACAGATAACATGCGAATGTACATCATTGATCTGGCCTTGCTCAGGACTAAGCTATGCATGTTACAAGATGAGTTGGACCGAGGTTCCAAATCATTATACCCAAAAGAAATGAGGGCAAGAGTTGGTTTTTAGAAGGACTTCATCAAGGAGTACATGGACACCATTGTGCACTATCAAGCATGCACCAGTTCATCACTGAGGATCATGGAGAGAAGGTTGATGAGTTGGTCTTTCCACAACCATCTAAGTCTTAGTGTTGTCTTGTTTGGCTGACTCAGGCCAATTTTGTCCCACATGGGTATATGTGGAAAATGTATCATTTTTTGTAAACATGATGTAAAGTGAAATTCCAAGTGTCATTAGTGGAATACAAACAATCATATGTAATGTAAAGAGTCATGAGGGTAGTCCAAGAGTCACAAAGGGGAATTTCAAGGGTCACCCCACCCTTTGTTATAAATAGAACCTCATAACTTATAGAACAGGCTTTGGGGAGCCAAGCTTCTATTAGGCATTACTTAGAGAGGGCTTGGAGAGTATTGTGATGAGCCTTGGCTTCTCCATAGTGTAGAGCAAGCACATATCTTTGGAGGAGCAGGTGGTGTTGACTGTAACATTCCACTATTGGGGCTAGTGGCTGTTATGGTTGTTTGTATGGATGGAACTTTCACTTTATATAATATAATAGAGCCAACATGTTTCATGAATATGTTGTTATTGTAGTTTGACTATTCTAGTTACTTTAGCAATGTATGTCCTTTTACTTACGCATTGATGTATGGACTATTATGCGATTGTATGAATCTTATTGAAGCATGTTGTTGGTTTATCTCATCACTTTGGATTGTCGACTATTCTGCTTTCTAGCTCATGATGCCATGCAAGTTGTGTGTTCCTTTCAGGCTGTGTATTATTACAGGCTTGTAAGGGACACACTTCTTTTTCCCCTTCGTGTGTTAGAACCTCCCCATGTCTCTCTCCTAACTTGCTGCAAGGTCACACACTTGCTTCTGACAAGGATATCTCGCTTACCTCTACGCACTATTGCATTCAAGGAATAACTTTACTACCCACTGTTGGGACTCATACTCCAAATGGTCTAAAGTCTAGTTGGGACTTCTTATCGGGGAGATCGCTTGACATGTTGGCGTGTCCAACACCGTCAATAGGATCTTATTAAATATGATTTTAAAAAAAATATTCCAATATGATCAATGATCATGTAAAATTGGGGGTAATACTAACTCATCTTCTTGGATTTTATTCCAAAAGAAGTGAACCCATATTCTTTTACAAGATTTAGTCTTACTTCACTTTCTAATTCTTCCAATAAGATCATGACCAAGATTATATCTAATTGAATGAAAATGTTGATCCCCAAACTAATATTTGAGTATCAAGGGTATTTATAAAATAGGAATATTATTAATATCATTGTGCTTGTGTAAGAAGTTATTCATTCAAGTCTAGAAGTAGGGGAGAAAGCCATGATAATTAAGCTAGACATGGAAAACACCTTTGATCAAGTGAGACATTCGTTTATTTTCAATATTTTGGGTAAAAAATGGATTCAATGTCTCATTCATAAAATGAATATATTCATGTATTAGGTTTATTTCAATAGCTCCTCTTGGTAATCACAAAAACATGATAATCACAGAAACATGACTTTTTTTTGAAGGAAAATAAGAACTAAGGAAAAGTCCCCCCTATCCCCTGTCTTATATATTATTATGGTCCACTCTCTTAGTAGTAGTAAGCTTAAAGAATAAATAGTTATAAGCAATATTATAGGGATTGAGATAGGTCAAGATTATAAAAGTCTCAATCTCTTCCAATTTGTGAATAATACCATTTTTCTTGATAGAGCCCCTATCATCATCACCTATTGGTTCAATCATATTTTGGACTTTTTCTAAACACATGTGAAGGAAGAATTAGTTTCCAAAACTATTAATTATTTGAATGGAATGCTAGTTCCTAGGTATTGCAATCTATTTTAGTATTCCTTCGATTTATGTTGTTTTAACACTAGTCTTCTTTATGATATCTTAGGATTCCCATCACTGTAAAAAATATATCCTCTCAATATTGAACTAGTATATTGCATAAAATCCAATAAAACGAGAGTTTTAATTTAGTGTTATCGACATTAATAATATGTGTCAAGCCTACTCCTTCTTCCACAATGAATAAATAACCATCAATATCAATAAGTTTTATGACAGAATGACAAATCAAATATTAAAGAATATTATTGATTTAATTAATTAGAATATTATTAAAAATCTTAAAAGATAAATAAAATAAAAAAATAAGAAATAGTTTTAACCTTACTTATCGAATAGAAATGGAATACTCACTACTATTACTAATAATATAATAATATATGAATATCTTTAAGTACACTTTAGTTTTTAATTAATTGATGAAAATAGTCATTTTTCGAGTACTTTTTCTTTGTCATTTTTTTCCAAGAATCTAGTGTATATATTTTTAAAAATCATAAAATTTAAGATTGTTTATTTTGGAGGCGAGCTGTTCTAAAGGGTTTTTCAACATGTTCAATCCATTTATGCATTCAAAAGTGAATAATTAAACACAAGAAATCCCAATCTCGCTAAGAAATTGTATTGTGATTTCATCTATAAGTTAGATTGATTATACCTTACAATAAGCTCCCTCTCCTCCCCCCCCCCCCCTCTCTCTCTCATCTCTATATATATATATATATTATATGAAAAACTTAAACTGTCAAAGTCCCTAAATGTCATTTTCAAAGTCAAAGAAATGTGGTATTTTCTCATAAATGTAAAGATAAATCCCAATACAACCAAAGTAATAAAGTTTTAATAATTGAATGTGGATAAATAAGCAAGCACAACCTAGCTGATAGATGAAATGTTTTTTTTGGCAAACTTTGGCAATACAAGTTCTACTGAGATTGTGATTTCTTGTTCTTTAAAATGCATATTTGAATGCAGAAATGGATTGAACACCCTAAAAGACCCCTAATATACTTGATATTTTCAAATTAAACAACTTAAGACTATGATTTTTAAAAGTATACATGGGATTTTGGACAAAATTGACTAAAAATATATACTCGAAAAAAATGGGGGGGGGTTGACCGCTTGCGTCTATAATATATATATTATATATATATATATATATAATTGGGAATTTTTAGTTGAAATTCAATGATTTTTTTTTAGTAAAATCATTATCTTTTGTTGTTTAAAATGTGTTTTTGATTGTATATATGGATTCAACACCTTGAAAAATCCCAAGGACAATTGGATTGTGGAGATTTCACATCTCAAAATTGTGATTCCAATAAATCCCGTTCGAATTATAGACAAATTCAACTAAGAAAATATGGCCTACAAAAACTCCAAAATGTTATAATAGATAAAGCTACAACTATATATATAACACACACACTTTAATAATAAATTTTATATACTTTATGAATTTTATCTATAGTATATATATATATATATTATATATATATATGAAAAACTTAATCTTTCGAAAGTCCGCTAAGTGTCCATTTATATATATATAATAATAATATATATATTATATATATATATATATATATATATATATATATATATATATATATATATATATATATATAATATATATATATATATAGATAATAGATATTTAGATATATACATATATATACATACATGAAAACTTAATCTTTCAAAGTCGCTAAGTGTCATTTTCAAAGTCAAAGAAATGTGGTATTTTCTCATAAATGTAAAGAGAAATTCCAATACAACGAAAGTAATGAAGTTTCAATAAGTGGATGTGGATAAATTAGAAAGCGAAAATAGCATTTATCTTTCCATTATGGTTATTGAATGCGGTGTTATTAAATGAGTTTCGTAAAATATGTATACAAATTTACACTTTTCATAAATTTGATTAGAATTAGTCATATTAATTTTGTTTATTGAATCCCCAATGTGGGTGAATGAACAAAGTAATTGGGACCGAGGAGAGGGTGGCCACTACCCCACGCACAATGTTGTGCGATATTTAATTCCATTAATATATGACCTTAGTCTTGGAAATATTTTGGAGTGTTGGTAGAGTTATGGACGAAGGGGAGGTTAGGGTGTGGTTCCTATCACAGTGTTTGGAACATTAATTCTATGCCCTTTTGTGTTATGATGGTGTTTATGTCCTTCAATTTTGGTCAATTTCAGTGCTTAAGATGGTGGAATTAAAACAGGGGTCCTTCTGACCGGAGCATGTTATTGTTGAATGTTTTGGTGTTGAGGCATAGGGTGCTCAAATCCCCTAGAAACCAAGCTTTGGGGTATGTTATTTTTTGGTTACTGTTGGTGGGCCACTAGGGAAAAGGGGAACTAAGGAACTTAACAAACATAGAGTTAGCTAAAATTTCATGGAAAATTAGCATTGAGGTAGTGGTGACTGTTGAATGGGCATATGGAAGTGTAACTTCTACAAGCATCTCAAACCATTAGTTAAAGGTATCTTGAAATTCCTCTTTGAATTGGGCTCTTTCAAGGTTGTTAGTTCACTTTGGACATGTTGATTTTTCAAGTGCAATTGATACAAGCAATAATTTATAAAATTTTGATAATTACTTCAAATGATGTAGATATTATTTTAGCACTTCAAGTTTATCATTAAGCAATTACACTTCATAAATTTGAACATAAATGCACAAGGACAGTAGAGATCAAAATGTACGAAGATAACACAATAGATACTCTGGGAGAACTCACTTAGGGGAAAAACCCAACAACCTTTTCCTTAGAGAAATTCTTCAATTCAATAAGAGATACACCTAGATCTTTTAGCCAGATATGATGGTCAAACTAACCAACAATACAATGGTTAAACCTAGTCAAACTTCCCTCTTATCAAGTCAATATTTTCTCGAGAACCTTGGCCTTCCCAGATTTGTCTAGGCCAAAATTTGGCCTCCCAAAAACTACCCAGAAACTTGGTCGTGTTGCCTAAAATGTACTGCCTAGAAGTTCAGACTTGCTACCAGAATGTACCGAAAATTTCACATGTGCAAAGCTACAGGAGGAGAGATAATCACACATGAAAATTTAAAGAGATAGAGAGAGATGTGCTTGAGATAACTTTGTCCTTCTTCTTCCTTCTTATCCTTCTTCTCCTTCACTTGGATACCCATAAAATATTTTCTTTTGTGTGGGATCGAACTGTGTCTTATGGAGGAGGTCGAGTGCCTTATATATAGTGTCCTAGCTAGCTTGAATGGGTGTCTCTTCAACTGAGGCTAACTTGACTTCATGGATGGCCTACTTGACAAATTTGGAGTCAAAAGTTCAAAATTTTCTATTTTGAAACTGACATGAGGAACATGTCTTATATTTATTTTTGAAACTGAAATGAGGAACATGTATTACATAATTCAAGGGATAAAATATTCATTATCAAGATCGACCATAACTACAAAATTCAACACTCCCTCTTGGCTAGGGAGATATTCATAATGACTATCTAGATGATTTCTTCTCCACATATTTCTCTAAGAAAAGGTTCTTCATTTATCATCAACATCGACACCATCTGATTACCAGAACCCGAGTCAACATATTTAACCTATGGTAAGAATCTACAACATCAACTAGGTACAATAATAATGGTCAACTTCTCTGGCTTATGGTACATCATTAGCATCAGCAAGTCACTATGATTCTGGTTGGCACTTCTGACCCATAGTATGCTGACTAGTCCTGGTGCACCATCATCCTGGTCAATCTCTTTGACTTGTGGTGAAACCCTAGGGACACACTTAATCCATTTGAGTATTATGGTCCAAAATACAAAGTTCTCATTCTAGGCCATGATGCTAAATGTGCTCACTCAACCTATTTAGAGATGTATCTTGAGCTTGATTCTGAAAAGAACCTACTCAACTCTATGGTTGAGTAATTCTGGGCCTTTAGGACCATTCTTTCTAATCCTGATCAACATACTTGACTCAAGAAGAATTTTTGTACACTATTAGACCATTCTCCTTAATACTTGTCAACATACTTGACTGAGAGAGAACGAATATCCTTGAATGAGCTAGATATGTTTATGTATGAATCCACTATCGATAGAAATAATCCTACATCAACATCATGCTCAAAAAGTCATCGCTTGGAGCAGTTCACAAATTATCCAAGTCATCACTTGGAACCTGTTCAACACCTGTGAACTATGGTGATGATCCAGGTGGATCTTGGTGGCCACCTGCCAAGTCCACCTGGACCCCCACCATTGTTTCTCTCAACATTTTCAATTTCCTTAATTGTAGCACAACTTACTATTTTTAGTAGTTTTTAGGGTCCTCAACTTCCAGAGCCGTTTTGAGGACCTAAACGACATTTTTTTGGGAAATATGGAGGCAACATGGGTCCATGGACCGATGTTGCCCTTCCTAAAGTGGTAGTGCTCGGATAGATATTTCTAACGAGCTATTGTATGTGTCAAATGGAGATCGTATGCCAAAGTTACGACCCCGGGAAGTTGATATACCAATTTACCCAAACGGGGCCCACAGTTTGGCGTTTCATCTTTTAGGGTTAAGTTTTGGAATGTTAAGGGTTTTCCATTGTTTCTCAACAATAAATAGGCCTTCGAGCCTCATTGCAACACAGTTTAGAGGCATGTAGCCACCGCATCTCTTCTCAGAGATAAGCTACCATCGCCCTAGTTGGTTTATTTCCATTACTGTTTGTAAGCATATTTCAATATTTTACATTAATGAAATGAAGTATTATTTCTGCTGCATATCTGTGTTTATAGTTATCTCTATAATTTGTTGTATTCCTGTTTAAGTTAGGATTAGTGGTATCAGAGTGGTCTATTTTTTTTTCCTTTGTTTTTCTTTGCGTGTCCCCAACGAGGTCGGGATATAAGGAGTTAGGGCTTGAATTGGTCGAACCTTTGCAAGACCAGCCTTGCAAATCCTGATGGCCTCCCATGGTGGATGAGAAGAAAGATGAGGGGGTAGGAGATCCTATCAAAATCTTGCTTGAAGAAGCCTTCGACCAATAACGGAACGCGATGATGGACAACTTTGCCTAGATCCTTCAGCGGCTACCCATAAGCGATGCATCGGCTTCCAGAAGCTACTCTGGAAACGCCACGCCCTTTAATGTACAAGTTAATTTTGAAATCCCCATATTTGAGGGTTAGATAGATGTAGATGCCATAGATAAATGGTTAAATCTGCTAGAGGGTTATTTTTCTGTTCATGAATTTTCGAGTCGGGAAAAGATTGTTTTCGCTCTTCTCAAAGCAGCCCCCCACGTCAAGGATTGGTGGGAAACCTACTGGGAATAGAAGGATGAAAGTACCGGCTCACTATTTTCAGCCACACCCACCTGTAATTCATTCTGGGATGCCATCAAGGAGCAGTACTACCCCGTCGGAAGCTATGAGGGTGAATACATAAAGTGGACCATGCTACGACAGGGAAGGGACCAAGACGTGTCGGAGTTCACCAATATTTTCCATACCCTTCGCACAAATTTGGGTATCAAGGATACAGAGTAGCATTTGATACTCAAATATTGCGGTTGCCTGCACAAGTACATCCAGGAAGAAATAGAATTCCTGAACATCTCCTCGCTCGACACAACATACCGATATACCGTCAAGGTCAAGCAGAAGTTTAAACAAAGGAAGCGAGACTTTCGATCTACAAATCCAAAGCAAGGGAAAGGTGCCCCTAAACCATAGAAAAATGACAAAGCCAAGGTGGGGTAGCCCAAGAAAACCCGCCAAAGCTGCAAGCAAAGAATAGCACCGCGAAGCTGAAAAAGGACATGGGAAAATGGTGTGAGTTCCACAAGAGCTCCACTAACAACACAAGTGAGTGTCAGGCCAAGCAGTCACTGGTGGCTGAGCTAAAGGTTTTAGAATCAGATGCATGTTCCGATTCTAAGTCATAACCTGACAAGGGGAATGACAAAGGGAAGTAGATCATTGATGCGGATCCCAATGCCACTGTTTCTACCACCAAGATCCAGAAAAATGAACCTGAAGATCCAGAGGAGGAGGAGCATCTCTTCCACTCCTAGATGTGGGTAAAGGGCTCCCTGCTACAGTTCATTATCAATAGCGAGAACCAAAAGAACCTCATTTCGGCAGAGGTCATGAAGCAGTTGGGCTTACCAACCACCACATAGCCACAACCATACACCATCGGGTGGCTTCGCCAAGGATGGGATCTTCGCGTGAGCCAGCAGTGTCGCCTTCCATACAACATCAAGCCCTTCACGATTGAGGTATTGTGTGACATTGCCCCCCTTGAAGTTTGTGATGTATTATTAGGACAACCATACTTATGGAAGCGACATGCTGTGTATGAATCAAGGCCCCGTGCTGTTATTATTACATTGGGAAATAAGTTGTACAGGATACCAGAGGTAGCACCGCCTACCACCATCTCTTTGGTGATTGCAAAACAATGCAGTAAGCTCATTTCCAAAATCAGGAAAATTTGTTTTCCTAATGATACGCCCTCAAGGAAGGAAGAAGACGGTGGCCACGACCTCTAGACAGGGTCCCTCCGCACGACAACTACAGATGGAAAAGGTTGTGGAGGAGTACGAGGACATCTTCACCTCCCTTGCAGGGGTTCCTCTGCACTGTCAAGTCAAGCACTCGATCGATCTGACCCCAGGTGCGCAACTACCTAATGGACCAATTTATCGGCACTCCATTCTGGAGAACGATGAAATCAAGAGGTAGATTCAGGAGCTACTGTAGAAAGGTCACATCCGTCCGAGTTCATCGTCTTGTGGGAGCTCGATTGTGTTGGTACAGAAGAAGGATGGGACTTGGAGACTCTGTATTGACTATTGGGCACTGAAAAAGATCACTATCCATAATAGGTACCCGATCCCGCAGATTGATGACCTCCTGGACCAACTAAAGGGGGCAAAATATTTCAGCAAGATCGATCTGAAGTCAGGATATCACCAGGTACCAATCGAACCCTCTGATGTGTGGAAGACTACCTTCAAAGCCAAGGAGGGC
>APFE031341133.1:76819-142335 GCA_000404065.3 Pinus taeda
TTTCTCAACAATAAATAGGCCTTCGAGCCTCATTGTAACACAATTCATAGGCATGTAGCCACCACATCTCTTCTCAGAGATAAGCTACCATCGCCCTAGCTGGTTTATTTCAATTACTATTTGTAAGCATATTTCAGTATTTTACATTAATGAAATGAAGTATTATTTCCACTGCATATCTGTGTTTATGGTTATCTCTGTAATTTTTTGCGTTCCTGTTTAAGTCCGGATCAGGTGAAACCTTGGGCTAGTACCATTATTGCATGCTAATTGAATGTTAACTCTCCTTCGCGATGCTAGAGGCACTCACTTTCTCACCCAGAGAGAATTCTAGGCCTTAATGCTCTTTGGACCATTCACCCTAGCCACATTTTGTGGCCCCTAGTCAATACTTTGACCTGCCTATAATCTAACCTAGGGAGAATTTTTTCCCCTTGATGCAACAACATCACCATTCCCTCTAACTGAGGAAAATATTCTCAACCACTCTAGATTGTCCTTGAAGTATAGAAACTTCTCAATATGGTCCTCTAAATATACAAACTTCATCCTCGGACAGAGGATTTGCGAGCCTCATTGCTCCCTTATGTGCTTCGACCTGTCATCATGTTGTCTTTTGCACCTGATCAGATAACCCTACAAGTAGTTACTGAAGCCACACTACTTCACAATTCGCCAAACTAGTTGCAATATACTCATCTACTATAGTTATGAGTGTGAGAAATGTTTGCTTCCTACCCAAGTAGAATCCAAACTGAATGATCATCTTGATGTGCTCTTCCTATCTTCAACACTCTCTGCCCAATCAAAATTTGTATATCCCTACAAATCCTTCCTTCAGTACTGGAACCATCACCACAACTACTTGAAATTGAAGCAGACTTTGTTGTAGTAATCTGGTTGCACCCTCTGCCACTTAGCATCTTCATATTAGTTAACATGGAAGTGGTGATGGATTGGTTGTATTTTATGTCAAATCTCTAAAGGATCATGATAATATGCTTACTCAACTTCTTCCACACTTATAGTTTTAATAAGTAATGTATTCGACCAAGATCCTTCATCTCGAAATCAAATGTTAACTCCCTCTGACATTGAAGGAGAGCTTGGCACCTCTGTCTATCACTGAAGAAGATCCTCCTACCACTACTGCTCCCTCTATCATGTAAGTCTTTATGTTCTCGTCAGAAACAATTCATGTAATAACAAGATCAAACAAGATCCATCAATCTAATAATACCAAGTCCAATGTGTCTGGCGACTGTAGCAAACATCTTGTCATAGTCTTCTCCCTCTTTTTGGGAGAATCCTTGAATCTTTATTTGTACTTCTCTATGTTTCCATCTATTGCATACTTGTAGATACAATTGGAATTCACCATTGGATTTCCTTAAATCTCGATACAATCTTCATTATGGCATCCTTCAAACTTGTTGGCCTACCTAATCCCCCTGAGCTAGGAACTATTTTGGTCATCTTAACACGGTCCTAGATGTCCGTTCAAATTTTCCCTCTTAAACACTAATCAATATGGGAGAATCCTTTTGTCACAAGCTTTGCTTCATTCTTCCTAATTCTTTCATCTACTACCAAATCCTTGGAAACCTTTATGGTGTACCTGCAACCCTCACTAGGAGGACATGGAAGAAATGATTATAACCTAGCAAAACGGAAACAAAGGCAAGAGGTTAACAAATAATAATCAAGGAAAATAGATATACAATACTTATCTTTCGAGTATTGTAAGGAAGTGTCAACTCCCATTTGGTCCTTATCTTCTTGCAAGAATGAAATCTGCAATTTCATCATCCTTGTCATCAACATGTTGCTTTCCTTTTCTTTCTATCACGAGCCAAGATTTCTTCTTTCATTAGAAACATTGATCTAGGTCTATATCTATTATTTTATCCACCAACCATAAAGATTTCTTATCAATAATTCTATATTTCTAGGGTTTAAAAATCAATTCTAAGAAGGGATCATAATTTTATGACTCATTTTTTTATGTGAGAGACCCCTTCATATCCCTCTTGCTTCTAGCCTACTTGCAGAAATTAAATATCTATTTGAAATTCTAGTAAAAAATGTCCTCATCACTAGCTACTAAAGCTTTTGTAGTATCATTCTTGGATTTGTTCTGATGGGGATGCTCATCATCATCATTTCCCTTCCTCTTTTTATCGTTCTTCCCTTCAGTTCCATGATTTTTATAATGACCAAACCTATAGCAATGAGAACATTGAATACACTTCTTTTGAGGAGCTGGTCTTCTACTTGCATTCCATTGAAACTTTCCAAAATGTATCCTTCCTTTTCAAATTTTAGAGTAGGTTGTAAGCGCTTGAGATTCATCATCTTGAGGTATTGGACTCTTCTACTTTGAGACAAGTCTAGATTCATCGTGAGTAAATGAGGTCCATAGTTCTTCAAAACTTGGAGTTTCCTTTCTACCACATCTACTAGATGCAAATGAGCCCCATGAGTCAAGTAAACCATCAAGTTTTGTAGTCACAAGTTCCTTATCATAAATTATTTCGTCAATTTCTTGAAGTTTCTCTCTTAGTTGAGAGATCCTCATGAAATATGAGGCCACAATATCATTTCTTGTCATTCTCATATCACAAATATCATTCTTTGAACTCATCCTTTGGCCAATGTTATTGATGATATATAATCTAACGAGGGCATCATACATATGATTTGAAGTGTCAAGATTTGCAGCATATGGAATCAAATGATATTTGATAGAATCTGAAACAATACTCCTAGCTATGATTTCATCCTTCTCCTACTTTTATTTTTCTTCATTATCTAAAGGTTTAGTGACGTTTCCCTTCAAAATATCCAAGACTTCATTCTTTTCAAGAATGAGTTCAATCCTTTTCTTCCAAGCCCTGAAATTTGTTGCTCCTTCAAACTTGTTCTCTGAATTCATGGAGGAACTCGTGGATATAGATAAACAATAAGATTCCATATGTAGTTATCTTCAAGAGTGATCTTCAATGTCCTTTTCCTTACCAAATTTCTTTAAGATTGATCTCAATGTCCTTTCCTTTACCAAAGCTATGATACCATGTTGATTTTTCAAGTACAATAGATAAAAGTAATAATTTTTGAATTTTTTATAATAGATTCGAATGATGTAGATATTCTTTATGACTTCTAGTTTATCATTAAGAAATTGCAATTCAAAAATTCAACCCTAAATACACAAGGACAATAGAGATCACAATGCACAAAGATAGCACAAGATTTATCTTAGGAAAACTCACTTGGGGGGGAAACACAATCTTTTCCTTAGAGAAATTCTTCAGTTCAACAAGATATACACCTATATCTTCTAGTCAAATATGGTGATAAAAATAACCAACAATACAATGGTCAAACCTGGTCAAATTCCCTTCTTGTCAAGGAAATATGATGCCCAACAAACTCGACCTTACCTAATGTTCCTAGGCCAAAATTTAGCCTCCCAAAAATTGCCCAAAAACTCGGCCCTGCTACCTAGAATATTCTAAAAGTTCATACCTGTTGCTAGAATCTACCGAGAAGTTCACACGTGAAAAACTATAGGAGGAGCGACAATCACTAATTTGAAGTCAAAGAGATAGAGAGAGATGCTTGAGATAACTTCACCCTTATTATCCTTCTTCTCCTTCACTTGGATGCCCAAAATCTATCCTTTTGTGTGAGATTGAATTGTGTCTTGTGGAGGAGGTTGAGTCCCTTATATAAAGTGTTCGAGATGGCTTGAATGGGTGTCTCTTCAACTGGGGCTGACTTGAATTGAAGGAGGGTCGACTTGAAAAATTTGTAGCCAAAAATTTAAAAAGTTCTCTTTTAAAATCGTCATGAATAAAATGTCTTATATTAATAATTATATATATTTTTATTTTTGAAACTGTCATGAAGAACATGTATTGCAAAATTCAAGGGCTAAAATATTAATTATGAAGACCATCCATAGCTACAAAATTCAATAGGACGTGTCTATTGTTTTGATCCTTTTTTCCTAGGGATATTTTGCATTTTCCTATTTGGTTGTTCAGTGTTGTATGATTCTTGTTATGGGTGGCATGGTTTGGTGCATTGTGATGAGCCTTGGTATTGCACCAAGAGTGCTGCAACTCCCAAGGGCTCCTCAACTCTATTTATCAACGTGAGGTTTATACAAACTTCGAGGTGGCAGTCCTATAGACACAGTAGATGGGATTCTACTCATGCCACCCTAAACTAGGAAATTTTATCAATAATTCTCCAAGACCATTATTTTGAATGAATTAGAAGGAAACTAACTAATGAAGGTGCAATTAAAAAGCTAGCTCTAATGATAAAAAGGCAAATACTTTTTAAACATCAACTTGTAAATGTTATTAACTTGTAAATGCTATTGTACCAATTCATGAAAAGACAAGAACTACACTACTTGCAGAAAGGGAACTACATTATTTTGCAATCAACCATCTAACTACCAAATTTACTTGCAAATAGGAAACTAGCCTACCAAATCATAACCCAAGATTCCATTCATCGTCTATCTAGCTCACACTTGCATATAAATCAATGTTAAATTTGTGCTAAATCTGTCATAAAGAAACTAATGTTATTCTATTTTGCAGTGAAGGAAATGGATGGTTGGAATGGCCTAGGGGTTTCCCTTGATCATGGAGTCATAGTTGGGGGTCAACCTACTTCTAAACTAAGTCAAAATTGCATCATAGGTCAAAACATTTGGTGAAATAGGCTGCTACATGCATGCTACCGGAGGCTGCTACAGGTGCCCTATATTGCTACAAGAAGGTTGCCAGAAGGTTTAGGAGGTAGGAACGATGAGTTCAAGGGATGGTAAGGTAGATGGAGGTTGGGGTAGATCGATGAAAGGTGTCTGTCACCCCAAGCCAAGCTCATAACCTTAGGAAGGCTTGTTTTGCACTAGGAGAGTTACTCACTCTGACCTAAGGGAATGATCTCAAGAACATAATTTGGGATTCATCAAAGAGGGTGATGGAGATTGTGAAAGGCCCCTTTCCTGCAAATCCAAACATCCCTACAACATCACATGCACATACTCTTTTATCACTGACAAAATGAAATAACTAATAGTGGAAAAGATGATTTGAATTTAATTTCCATCTAATCGATGCCAAAAACTTTGAACTAGTCGATGACTAACATAGACCTTCTTCCAAGAAATCATAAACATAGTATTTTTGGACTGTGATTGTAGATTCTTCCATTCATGCTCCCATGAGAGAGATGAGATAGAGGTTGCAATCATAAGAATTTTGAGGGGTTATGTTCTAATGAAATGCATAAAACTAATAACCACTCTAATATAAAAAGAAATACCAATATATGAGAGGGACCTAATCCACAGGGGTTAGGCCCAAACCCAAGAGCCTCAACCATCTGGAACTAACTCATTGATTAACCAATAAGAAACTTCTCATTATCATTGCAACAATGTCAAATACATCACACAACTAGTCAAAATAACAATATCATAGTGCTTAAGCTCGATAGATTCCTAGATGAAAACAAAGTTTGAATCCTAATGAGCTCTTTTGCATGTTTATTTAGACAAGAGAGTAGCTACTAGAAGTTCCCTAGAATATATGAATGTTTGTCTCCCAAAACTCGAGAAGGGTGGATCTTGATATTATTTAACTACACATGCTTTGCTTCCAATGACCTCACGTTGATGAGAGAGAGTGTGGTGATATTGCCTAAATGAGGGAGTTAAGGAGGTGGACAACCTCCTAGAATATTTCCCTGTTGTCTACTCCGAGCTCCTGGATTGAAATCATCTAAAAAATGCTCCATTTCCTGCATTTAAACTATATTAGGTCACATGACATAGAAAAACATCTTTTACCCATCTCACTAAGTATAATATAACAAAAAAATGCAAATAAATGTGAGAAAGAGATATTTCTAAAGATGGAGGATAGACTTATGACCCTTATTATGTACCTATTGATGAGCCTCATCATCACCCCCCTACTAAAATTGTTTCTCATCCCCTGAGCAACTGAGTCCTCTATGTCCTTGTATTTCATGGCCTTGGTGGCCTCCGTGACATCCCAAGGTTCCTCATATGGTGTGCCTTCTTAGGGATAGAAACATGCATTATTTTCTATCTCTATCCACTCCTCCTCCACTACTTCATTTATTCCTTCCTATAGGCCTAGTAACAAGGATGGACTAATATTGAGTCCAATCCAATTGACTTTTAAGCTTTGCATGATTATTTTGTACAGGGGTGTCCTCTCCAATGCATTCCTCAGCCTTTAAGGAGAGTGATATTCTATGATCTGGAGACTATGGGGTAAGGCATTCCATCTCCTCTAGAAATTTTGTTGGCTTTCTGTTCCCAACAACCTTAGTGTGTCTTCAAAATGTGAGATGGCTTGCGCCTGGGTGGTAAAGTATTTGGGTGCTAGGTCAACATCATTGGACATGATGCTATGATTGCTAATGATAGACATTTAGATCATTAGCTATGCCTTTATATATAATGGTTCCTTTTCTTCCTTTTCTATGACTCTCTTTACTTCCTCAACCCTTTCCTCCTTATGAGTCATCCAAGATGCTATGGACATCAGCTGTGTATCCCCCAGTTTTGCATTAGGATCCCAAATACTCATATTAGTCAAGGTGAGGTTATGGATGTGTTATCACATAGAAGTTTTCCTTAGAAGTTATCAAAAAAAGGAATCATCTGAGGTAACCACAAACCAATCTTTTAGGCTTAGGTTCTAGCCAACCTCAGTCTAGAGAGGGCTCTCTCTTTATAATTTAGCTTTGTTTTTATGAGATTTTAGGATAGTTCTTAGTGTTGATAGGGTTTTGTCTTGAATTGAGGGTTGGGTAGTGGAATTCTTAGAGCAGATGGATAGAGATAGGTCTTCAAGCCATTGGGTTATGGAGTCAATCAATGGATAGCATAACTGGACCAGATCATTAAAGGGAGTGTTCACAGGGCAGGCTAGTAAAGCAAAAGGCAAATATTCAGGTCTAATAGATGAAATGAATCTAACCAGGGTGAAAGGGCAATGAAGAATCCTTGGACCAGGATCAGAATGGAGAATAGAGGGTGATCATGAACAAAGGGAAATTAAGAATCCTTTGCCATAGACCAGGGGAGAAACTATAGAAGCTAAGGAGAAATTAAGAATTCCTTAGCTAAGATAGTTTAGCAGAAAACATTTAGAATGTAAACAATCAAGACAGAGTGCATTCAAGCAATTTCTGGACTATCATTCCTTGTTATACATTTGAGTTTTAGAGAAACAAATAAGACAGTGAAGAAACATAAGAAAAAACAACAATATACATGAGAGAGTACTTATTTGTATTTCTCTTTACACAAGAATCCTATAAAATATCTGATCTTTATTCCTTGATCCAACAAGCCATTCTAGTCATTGATACAATAGAATTTTGATTTGAGAGAAAAAGTCTATAGAAATGTCATTGAATCCACACTACATACTTCGAAATGTGAAGTATTTATACAAAAAATAATTACAAAATATCTCATAACAGTTTGAGATTTAATCTAGGAAATAAAATATCTTCATGCATGAAGATAGAGATAGATGTGAAATTGCTTCTTGCTGTCCCATTTATTATGGTGTTACTGGTTGTTTCTGTTGAGTTTTAAGCCCTTTAAGCTGGCTGATGATTGTGGTATTTCCACGCTGGAGTCTTCTTTACTTTGATCTTTCACTGATACTCTTTGAATCTGTTACTCTTTGACCCTGCTTATATGTCTTTCACCTGTTTCACCTGGTTGCCTTCAGATTTACTATGGTAACTTTCTGACGTAAAACTTTTCAAAGTAAATATGTCATTTTTTTCCCACGATTATGCTTCAGGCAATTTCATCTTTAACATTCTCCTATAAATTTTGTCTGCCTCTGTGTATTTTTCAAAATTGGGCTTGGTGAGAAATAGATGTTTCACCTCATGTTCTAAGAAAAAGAGGTTCTCTAATGTATCATAAAGTACTTTTCCAGTAGGCAAATATTTAATGCCTGAAGTGCTAGCTTGTTCCTTGGCCAGCCTCCTTAGTCTATCACTATAGCCCAATTGGGTCATGAGTTTATCATTAATGACCACGGGACTGGGAAGGCCTTTGTCCCTCAAAATTTGAAATTTGGCAATAAACTTGTCAATGGCCACTTGCATGTTGTGGCACTTTTCTTCCAAGTTGAGCATAAGGTTTCTTTTGGAAAGAACCTTTTTAATCTCTAAGATGGCTTCAGTCCTATACTCTACGCCAAGCTCATGGACCTCATACCTATTCTTATTGTTTAGGAGGTGGATGAGTCGATTTGCATCCTCGGGTTGGTCTCCTAACTCTTCCCTTACTTTATGGATAACCTCAGTGGCTACCTTCACCAATTCAATTTTCTCAAATATAACTCGAATTGATGGCCAAATATCATTGACAGAGTCAATGATATTGGTCCAAAGCATTTCTTTAGTTTGTCCTAGTGGCTTCTGCATTGTTAAATATTTCTCTAGGACTTTGATTTTCTCACCCATCCTTAGGGCTTTCTGTGTTTCTTTTCTCTGCTGAATTTGGGAAAGTTTACAGTTAGTTTCTAAACTTGCCACTTTCTCCTTTAATCTTTTGAGCTCTGTAGCTTGGATGGACATCTCCTCCATAGCCTTTTACCAGTTCTACTATTTTTTCAGTTGAAGTACTTGCTGTTATAGTGGATTAAGTTGTAATTAGTAGTGTTGTGGCAGGTGGAGCTGTTGGTGCCAATGATGCTGCCAATGTGGAAGGAATTGTTGTTGTCACTATGGGAATGGAAATTGTGGAATTTGTTGCCAGGTCACTTTATTTGGATTGAATCAAAATTTCCAACTCCTTCTCTATTTCTTTAAGCTGATCATTTAGCTTTAGGACTAGGTCCATAAGCTCTTCATGTCCTTTTTGTGCTTCTAGGACTTCCATGGTTTGAGGGTGATGCAGTTGAGGAATTTTGAGTTGCTTCTTTAGTGCAGCAATGTCATCATTCTTGCTTTTTATTAGCTGCTCTGTTGCTTTTACATCTTTGGGATCATGTCCCAATCCTATCACTAAGTCCTCTAAGGACGTGATTCTTGTATCTTTGGCTTGTGAGGAGTCCTTTTCCAACTAAAATTGAGCTGACATATTATTTAAAGAATTCTGCAATTGGTGGGCTACTATGGCTTTCCCTGTTAGTGTGGAATAAATCATCTCACCTGTTTGTTTATGCAGCTCAATATGGTCAATGGGATGAATATCCCTTGCTAGTACTTCAAAATCCACTCTTTTGAAATTTGTTGCTGCCCTTGGCTTCTGAGTGGTCGGATTAATGACGGTCAATTGAATTTTCCCCTCTTTAACATTGTAGGCTAACATAAGCCTTGTCTGATTGGTAGGGGTCATCTTCAAGTACTGTGCATAGGTCTGGGCTTTCAGCCTCTCATTTCTGGTCTTTATCTCTTTGTATCTCTCTTTGATGTCTTGATATTTTTCTATTGGCATTTGGAAAGAGGATACCTCAACACTTTGTTGCCTTTCCAACATTTGAGTGTGTGATATGGAAGGTTCTAGGATGCCTCCAAATGGAGTGGCATGCCTGCTCTTGTCTCTTTTTGTGCTAGTAACCTCAGATGTCTCCTCTATATATTCCTGTTCAGAGACAAGATTCATTCTTTGTCTCTTTGCCTGGCTTGTCTCTTCATAGGCTTGAGATGTTGTTCTTCTTGAAGGAGCGGCCCATTCCCTATTTCTCTTGAGGTTTTTCTCCTCATTTAGAGGATTTTGTAAGACTGGGGGGGTATTCATGGTGGCCTCTGGTTTGTCTGTTTTCTTTGATTGTTCTGGTATATCTGATTGGTCTGGTGCTTTTGATTCTCCTTGTGCCTATGACTCTTCTTGTACCGATGATTCTTCTTGAACCTATGATTCTTATGGCACTTGCAGGAAAGAACCCTCATCAAGCTATTTCTCTAGATCAATTAAAGTGTTTTCCACAAAAACTTCAGTGCTATCCTTGTATTCTAAAGTGTTTTCCACCCATTCTAGTTGGTTGGCATACTTTTCTATTTCAGGGATATGGTGGTGAATGTTGGGAGCCATCTTGTTTTTCTGTCTTCTGTTGCAGATGAAATACGAGGGATTATACCTCCATATGAAGCTCTGTTTTATATTTAACCTTTGAAGGATTTCATCTGCCTCCTTTCCAGCTTCTCAACTATTACAAATAAAGGGGCCTAATTGGTCTTTGATTCTAAGCCGGGCCTTCTTTTTGGCTTTGAAAATATGTACCTCATCTGAATTGATTATTTGCTTGTAGTACTCCAAAGAAAATAACCTCATTGGGAGGTATTTGGGTGGTTTATAAGGGGCCAACTCACAACCATAAATTCTAATCTTAGTGTGGTTTTGGTACAAGTACCAATCCCCCACTTTGGATTGTTTTGAGAGTTGCAGGATCCTCCTTATATTTGAACTGATTCTTGGAGGAGGGCTACCTATCAACATTGTCACAATGGGATGCACGAATAGGTCCATGAAGTCTGTATATGAATATGGAGAGTCATATTTGTGGATCAATGGTGTCCAAAAATTGCTAACCTAGGGTGACCTTTTGTGTCAAGCTTCTGAAGAGTAAATGGGAACCTACCAGCTTGGTAGTATAAAAAGAGGTGATACAAAATAGAGGAGTACTTGAAGACTCGCTCATTACTCATCCTAAGGAATTGGTCATGCATCCTATCAGCTATGGCATAATCATAAATAATAGTAGGAGGTTGTCCTGGAGTGTATATGGATATGAAATCTAAGATGATCTCATCTATACTCACTAGTGGTATAACCTAGGACACTGGATATCATTGCCACAATGTCTTGGCCAAATGGGGAAAATATGGTATACACGTATGGAGGAGGTTCTTTGGGGGTATACGTTTCTTCCACAATGTAGGTTTGGATTATTTGGGCCAATCTTGTAGGGCTAAGCCTGGGAAATAAGTCCAAAAGATCTCCAATGGAGAGGGGAGTCAAGTTTTGGCCAGGTTGAAGTTGCAACATCTCATTTATTGATTCAAAATGATGGTGAAAAGTATAGTTTGGTTGGGGGACATCACTTCTTTTTGGCTGGGGATATATTTGCATGTCAGCGATGGAACAATTCTGGGAAAATGTGAACTTCATGGAATTGATACTTGGGAAAATTGGACTCCAAAAAACTAATTTTATTAGCATGGTTCAGGTATTGGTCTTTGTATCGATAGTAGAGTTTGAGAGGGGATTCATGGACAAAGGTGTCCTTTATCTGGAAATCATTGTCTACCAGGGGGAGATGGTCTAGGTCTAGATGAGGAGTGGAGATAGGTCTCACATCCATCGCAATTGGGGCAACCATTCTCAGTTCTTGTGGATTTGAGAATGGGGGAGGTGATTTTTGGTTTATTAGGGCAAAGGTGGTTGAGTATATTAGCTTCCTTTACCAATAGGTTTCATTTTTCATGACTGACTGGAGAAGTGCCAAATATGTTCATCCTTTTCATGATGCAAAGGTTCCATATTTTGAAGAAATTCACTATGTATAGGTGGTTGAATCTTGTCACAATTCATGAATAGCCAGACAATCTAATCCTGGCTAGATCATGTTTGAATTTACTTGTCTTAGACTAGAGAATAAAGGTCTGCACAAACATTTTAAGCTTGGCAGGCAAGTAGTCAGGTAGAGAAGTAAAGGGTCTCAACAGCTTAATCTGAGCCCTGGAAGAAATAAGGGTAGACTTAGATAGTAGGGCAGCTAAAAGAAAAGAGAAGAATCAGGGTTTGCTAGTTCAAGTGCACCTAATGAAAATTAAGAGAAAATGTTAGGTATACTAGGTTGGGTAGGTAGTTTTGATAGTATAGAAGCATGGTTTATGAGCAATTTTCTCCTTTGGAAAAAGTTGCCATCTCATAAAAATCATAAGGTATCATGGCAAGGTGGCTACAAAACAAATGGAGCATGACTAATTCCCCTCCCCATTTTCCCAAGAAACACTTACTAACATCCCCCCCAAGGGCAATGAGATCTGCTCATTACCTTTAGTCCACTTCATCCCCATAGAAAAACTCAGTGAAAATATGTTTTCACCTAGACAAAACAAGCCACATTTCTTGTGTAAAAAGTCTTTATTCCATCTTACCAAAGTTTCCTGAACTTCACCACTTGGCATCCTTCCATTCCCCCCTTGCCTAAGTTTTCACTCTATAAACATTAGCCTAAACCATACAAACCCATCCCACATAATCATATTAACCTACTAACCTTATTATATAGCTCCCATGTATATTCCCCTCCCTTACTATGTATAAATACACAAAATCCCTAAAAAAATCTAGTACCCCAACCCTTGGCTAACTATAGATATAATTTAATTTTTTTCTAGGGAGCTATTGGTCCACAAGGGGCCAATAACAACCCTCCACGTGCCCATCAGGACTTGTTTGGTGTCTGGCTAAATAAATAGCTGAAAACCCACATTTTTACCCCCCAAAACCCATTTACCCAAAGTTCGAAAATACACCAAAAACATTACAATCCGTAAAAAATTAAAGCGGGTCCCCCGCTGCTAACCTACGTCAACCTCCATCACCTGCCAACCGTCTGATCGACGCTGCTAGATCCGACGGTGGTCAGCGATTTCAGAACCCTAACCTGATGAATGATAGCGTCCAGGGGATGGGCGGTGTTTCCTCCATATTGAGGACGCGTGTCAAGTGCCTGGTGTGTTCGGAGCCCCCTCCCTCGAAACCACTTCCCCCCAAAAGTGGTGCGGGGAATACCACTTACCACCCGCCCGTCTCCCTGCTGACGTCATGCCCACGTCACCCACCTCGCCACCTGCCTATCTACTAACATCACCTGACACGTCACTTGCCACGTCACCTGCCATGTCAGCGTCCGTACCCCGCTACACGACAAAATGATGTCATGTTGACATCATCCGAAAAAAGTGCCCCGAACCTGCCAAAGTCAAAATTTCGGGTAAAAGGGGTGAAAACATTGGTTTTTACCCATTTTCTATTTTGTTTCCTGTAAGCACCTGTGCATGTGAATTTACATGGAAAATACTAAACTCACCATATAAGTCCGCCACCCAGTAGTTTGACTCCACAGCTCGGCCCCTTGGCTCGCCTGGTTGCCTGCAAATCGACCATTTCACTGAGAAAACAGGTATTTACTAGCAATTTGCTCTCGACCCTGTTTTCATTAGTTTCTCTATAAAATTGGCCACATCATCCATAATTTGAAGGGAAAAACACTGTGTTGCTACCCAAAAATCCCCCATAAGCCTCTGAGTTGCCAAATTCATCATAAGACCACACACTGAGCTAAAATTGAGCTCGTTCGGCCCTACAAACTCTCCATGAAGCCCTGAAAGCTACCGTTTGCCCATGATTACAGGCCATTGTGCCAAAGAAGCCCATAAGTCTTGTTTCTCCAGCTAACTTCAATCCATAGAGCTAAATTAAAGTCAACAAACCAGTTTCAATGGTGAAAATCCCGGAGAAATCCACAGAGCCATCGTTCTACCCATTTTGCTTGCACAGAGTCAAAATTTCCAATTTTAAAGGCAACAGAGCTTAGCCATGGAAGGCCTAGTGGCCTTGAACATCACTCCCCTTAATGCACCCCACAAAGAGTTGGAACATTTGCCCTTGGCTGATAGAGACTATCTAATCCAAGACCTAGTAGGCTACCAAAACCATCTGCAAGCAGTCTGTGAGCTCAGAAATAGTTACTTAAATCAAAATGATGTCTATGGCATTTGGGAATCAAATGGACCCAGATGCTACCTCCCCTCTGTGAATATATTCCCTTGAGATCATTCACCTCTGTTGTGAGAACTATGAGCCAACTAACAACGCAGTTAAGAGTCCATCTGGGATTACGCTTTTTCATATTACTCCTGACTCTATAAATCAGATGCTGAACTTCAAACCAACCCACCTCCAGTTTCCTCTTACCATGAAGTACTTGCTGGATGAAGGTCCCAAACTCTCCAGCTCAGAGATAACCATAATTGCCAAAGTGTTCATGAGAGCAGATCGCCAGCCTAAGGAGCCACCTCCTTTTCACTATGCCTCTTTCATTGAAATGGGTAGATTAGTTGTTGATATGATATCTTTTGTGTTGGGGTTCAAGACAAGTGAGCATATTGATGAAACCATACTGGTTATGATGTCTATCTTTACCCCAGGGTAGCCCCCTACTATCAAATACAACTATGCCAAGTTTATTGCCAACAAGATACATGACCAATTGTTGAGGCTAGATAGGGAGGGAATCTTCAAATATTCATCCTATATCTATCATCTATTCTTATATTACCAGCTAGGTATCTTCCAATTCCCCATTATAAAATTGGACCATAAAGGGGAAAGGAGGTCTATGATTTTTTGGACCCCAATCTTTCATGAAGTCCACAACTCTCCCTACTCTTATTGTGAGTTTATTGATTTATTTGTATACCCAGTCTCTTCTCTCCTGATGAGAACTCCTCCTCCTAGACTGAAACATGACATGCAAAAGATACTACAGCTCTCCAAAAACTATAAAATAGGTGACTGGTACTTCTACAAGAATCACACTATTCTGAGGATATATGGCTGTGAGCTATGCCCCTACAGGCTGCCCAGATATGTGCCAATGACACTGTTTGCCTTGGAATATTTCAGGCAATTCATCAATTCAGATCTGAGTCACTTCCATAGCACAAAGAAAAAGGCCTGATTGAAACTCAGAGACCATTTAGGCCCCTTTGTTATGAACAAGAAAGAGGGATGGAAGGATGCTAATGAAATATTGGGTCAAACACTCAGACTCAAGAGAAGCTTTTGGTGGGTACCCTATGACCCATATGGCTTTATCAATGCAAGAAGGGTAAAATATAGGCTAGCACCCTATGAACACTGCAACATCCCTGACATAGAAAAGTTTGCCAACCAAGATGAGTGGGTGGGGGGCACACTAGTTGAAGAGTTAACTGAGGAAGAGAAAATGGAACAAACCATGAAAAATTTGGAAAAAACTCTTGACACAGATTCTTTTGGGTAGGTGTCTTTCAAAAAGCCACAGCAAACCGAGGAAAGCTAATCAATTGCCACAACTACACAACAGGTTGCCGAGGAAAGGACTACACCAACAATAGGGACAACGAAGGGCAAGGAGTTGGTAGTTACAGAACAAGTAACAATGGAAGAACAACCTACTACCTCAAAAGAACATAGTCAAGGGCAAGCCCCTTCACTACAGACACAAGCACTAGAGGTACCAACATTGCAGACTCCTCTTCCTGAGGAGAGAAGTAAGAAAAGAGACCGAGAAGAGACCACACCTGCAAGTGGGTCAACAGAACAACAAGAGGCCAAGAGGCAAAGGGTAGATCCTCCTGAAGAGGACATTGTGGAAGACATCACTGAAAGCACAAGAGGAGAGAGTGCCATCAGCCAACATACTTCTGCTAGCTCTCACAGACAAGAAGGGGAGAGGCAACATGGAATGGAAGTCTCCTCCTCAAGGTCACAAGCCAAGAAATGATCAGACATCAAACAATCATTCATGGAGATTAAGGCTCAAAATGAGTCATTAAGAATTCAGTTGTATGATCAATTTCTTAAGATGACACCCTCCAAATAGCATAGACTAATGGCAGCCTATGACATCAAGGAGGAGAAAATGATCTTAAGTCATTTGAAGCCCAAGGTTCAACAGCCACAGTCTGTAGCTGACTACATAAGGACCAATCTAGAGGTCCTTGCTAAAGACATACACCCAATGGACCAAATAGAATTGCACAAACAAACGGGTGAAATGGTATATGCTACACTGGCAGACAAGGCAATGCTGGCCCACCAATTAAAAGAGTCATTGAGTAATACATCTGCTCAATTGGATTTGGAGAAGATCCCTTCTCTAGCCAAAGGCAACCGAGTAAAGACACTGGAAGAAATAATTGTTGAGTTGGGACATGATCCCAAGGATGCCAAGGGCATCAAAGCATTGATCAAAAAGAAGGAGGAAGATATTGCTGCCCTTAGAAAGCAATTGAAGCTGTCTGTCACCATGCATCCACAAAAAACAGAACTAGCACAAGAAAAAGCAGAAGAGGATGTCATGGATTTATTGATGAGAATGAGTCAAAGGCTAATGTAGATAGAGCAAGAGTTGGAGAAAGCATTGCAAACTAAGCAGGGAGAGTCGACCTCCCAGCTACCCAAAACAACTCCAACAATTGTCTCTGCTCCCCCCACAGACACAGCAACAATCCCTCCCACTGAGCCAGCATCAACAACAGGTACAACAACTACAGATGCTACAGCAGCAGCAACAACAGAGCCTGAGACCATCATGAGGATGGAAGAAATGATGAAGGCAGTGAAAGAGCTAGAAGCTTAAATGTCAGAGCTCAAAGAGGCAAAATAAAGACTAGCCAAGCTAGAAGTGAGCTATGACAAATCAAAAATAACAATGGAAGAGAAGACCAGAGAGGTGAAGGCCCTGGACAACAAGGTGAAACCATTGGGAAAGGATCTCACCTTGCATAAACCTTTGGCAGACATTAAAATGATTTTGTGGAAGAAGATTGGTCAGTCCATTACTGACCAATGGCGATCAATTCAGACAATATATGCACAAATTGAATTAATAGAAAGGGAACAAGAGCATATTCAAAGGGTTAGGGCATCATTAGGAAATATGCCTGAGTAGGCCAATAGGCTCATCCACTTTTTGAATACCAATAATAAAGAACAACTAGCAGCTTTGGACATCTCGGATAGGACAGGCACCATTTTGACAGTGAAGAAGGTGCTAACAATGAGAATTTTTATATAGACTCTAGAAAGGAAGTGTCAAGAAATGCAGATGGACATTAATGCTTTCACAGAGAAATTCACAAACTTGCAGCAGAAGGGTCTACCCAGTTTAGTAACAAGCAATCAAAAAATGTTATCACATCAACAGTATGCTCACTGGGTAAACATGTATGTAACAAATCAGATCACTGCATCATCCATCACCTTAGAAGACACAGGGCCTCCTTTCGGACAAAATTTATATGACAAATTGGAAAATTTGTTTTTTATAGAACATGAAATAAATCATCTTTTTGAAGTCAACCCTAACTTTTACAAGTATACTGATGCTGATGAAATACTTGTAAAAATACAAAGACATTAGTTGCCTACAGAACAATGGTGGTAGAGTATGCTGGAAGTTTTGCCTAAGTAAATTTGGATCCTTCTGCCTATGTACACTTGGTCAAAGAGCAAGACACGTGGCAGATATGAAGGAAGGAGCTCAAGCGAGGATGAGGACACATTAGAGATGAATCAAGAGCAGGTGAACAGATCAGGACAACAACGTAGGAAAGCAAATCAAGGACATAACTACCAGCCAAAGTCCTGGGTGAAAAGTCTAAAATATCTTGCCAGTTAAAGCAGCCAGCACAACCACAATAACTCCTACCTTTATTTCGGCATTTATTTCTTTGACAGAGTAGCTGAAGGAAGTTATTGCTTCTTATCTTATCCTCAAAATATTTTGTAAACTCTCTTTTGTATAAATACCCCCCCAAGGAATGTATTCGGGGTTTGTGATTCTCCTATTGGACTGTGCTGTAACTCTGATATTTATTAATACAAAGGCTATTGAAATGCATTGTTGTTGGACCTTCTGAATGTGGATGTGATGATTCTCGACTCTGCTACAGAATTCCTGTGTCTCTCTTTGGCTCAATAAGTTATTCTAAACTGTGTTTTTGTGTTTTCTATGTTTGCAAATCTCAAATATGTTTCATAACCTTAAACAACAGGAAAAAGAATAGCCCAAAACTTGTTTAAATACACTCTGTGTTCAATTCCTGTTATTATTTATGTTTTCTTCACAATTAGCATAAATAGAAATTCTTAAATGCTTCTGTTTCCACTAATTACTTCATTCTGAAAATTGTCAAGGAATTCTTCACTGCTCCTTGAAAATATTCAAGCACTTTCCCTCTGCCACCATGATAAAGGATTCTTGACTACCCTTTATCCCTTGGCTTACATCCCATTAATCACTAGCTTTCAATATTGTTCCAAAACTGATTATCTTGCTCTTTAGTATTGCCCATCATCACAGAAACACACTCATCAATCCATCTTCATAGACTCCATTGCCCAATGGAATAAAATCTTTCAGACTTGCATCCTACTCTGTTAGAAATCACCATCCAAACCCATTTAAAACAAACCTCTGTACATCATAACTAGCATAAAAACTTCAAATAGACAAAGTTAAATTATATAGAGAGAGCCCTCTCTAGATGCAGTTTGGCTAGAAATTGCATCTAAAAGATTGGTTAGTGGTTACCTCGGCCGTATTCCCTTTTCTCACAAGTTTTGGGGAACAACCTGAGTGATAACATCATTGGCAACTCCACTGGGCACTGAATGAATGTCTGTTACTACTGTCTAATCTCTAAAGCTACAGATGGAGCCTGAAGTTAGCTAGGCAACCTTTGAAATTGTCCTTTGAAACTCCAGTTTAGATTTAGATTCTAAACAACTATCTCAAGGATTTGTTTGGCCATCCTTGTTTCAAACTTCCCTAAAGTAAAGCCCCAATCCTCCTACATTTTAGTAGATTCCTTCAAGATATTGTCAAAACTTGTATCCTCCAAGTATTCCTAGAAAATACCAAAACATACTTAGAAGCTGGCTCCAAAAAAGAAAACTCGATACACAAGGTCAAACCCAGACCCAAATCCTCCGGTTATTTTTGACAATCCAAATCTGATTGCTAAGAGCCTTAGGAAACCAGAAAATCAAGAGAGTTTTGCTGATTCAAATCTTGAACCACCCCAGCAGAAACCCTTTCAAATTAAACCTACTACAGCAAAACCTGAAGCCCTTCTTCCTATTGTTGTAGCTTCTTCGAGTTCACCTTTATCACTCCAAAATCTCTTTTCCACCAATCCATCCACAACACTTATCTCAGCTCCTATCCCTGTGCTTCCAGTTGTCCCACTTTTCCCTGCTAATATGGCCAACAGATATGCTCCCCTGCAGTTGCCTACCAATCCAGGGGCTATGCCACAGGATTACCAGGGAAAAATTACCTACTTTGATGGTACAGGAACTTACACTGCTCAACAACATACCAAGAGGATGACAGACTATTTTGAAAACTATGAGATTGATGATGATGATGTTAGGATGAAAATTTTTGTCCAGAGCTTAACTAGTGATGTAAGGGCATGATTTAGGTCACTCCCTGCAAACAAAATAGCTAATCCAGATGCCCTTTATCAAAATTTCCTAAACATACGGGAGAAGAAAAAGGACCCTTTACACATCTTAATTGAATATGAGAACTTGAAAAGAGGTCCACAAGAGAGTGTCCAAGATTATTGTGCCAGATTCAACAATACATACCTTGCTATTCCAATAAATCTTAGACCACCACCAGACTTAGCATTGATCAAATTCCCTGATGGTTTTAACTTAGACATGGTGTACCAGCTCAGGGAGAGAGCTCCTCCTAGCCTTGAAGATATGCAGAGTATAGTTGTGAGTGTTGAAGCTAATCTAATTTCCAAATGAAATCAAGCTAGGACTGAAAGAAGAACAAACTTCAAAGAGGAACCCTCTGCCTTTGAACAGAAACTTGATGCAATTATTAAAGGCATGGATAGGCTGGGAGATAGAGTGGAAACTATTGAGAGGAAATCTTCATGGGAATTCCAACCAAACAACAATGCAAGAAATCCAAACTTTAGAAAAAATCAAAACCCCAATGTAGGAAAAGTTGGTCCAGATCAAAACATAAGGCCTCCCGTCCAAGAAAACTATGCAAAAGCTTCCACATCTAGTTAACCAACAGAGGACCCCCACATTAATCTAATGAATCTCAATAGTGTCCAACCAATTTTCCTAACTCAAGAAGACTAAGAGGCTCATACTCTTAGTCAGTGTCAAATGAAATCAAGGGAATCCTTTGATTTTAAGCAAGGGTATGAAACATATGTGTATGAAGTCCACAAGAAATACAACTTGAGAAGTAGGAGAATAGACATCCCTGATGATCCCAAGCAAAAGACAATCAAGAAACCTACCAAAAAATAACTCAAGGACTCTCATATACCAATTATCCCTAAATCAATTCCCAATCCAAGTGGTCCAACTATTGAAGATGCTTCAGACAAAGATAAATCAAAACAACACCCTACATCTGTCTCTCCACTTAGAGAAGTGGTAGAAGAACCTTTGGAAGATGGTGAGCAAGAAACCCTAGTTCATCATAATATTCTAGCAAAAGAGGCAGTTGTTGAAAACTCAGTTGAAAGACACAACCTTGTTGCCCAAAATGTCAAAGCACAAACAGAAAAACCCTTTAATATGGAGGCTGAAATAAGTAAGTTAAAAGTGTCCATCCCATTATCTGAATTAGCTAGGCATGAAGTTGTTAGGGAACAAGGCAGCAGATTATTACAAATTTCAGAAAACAAAGATTCAGTGAACATCCTTGATGATCAACCAGAACTTATATTTGGCCCTGAAGCAAATGGTAAAACAGTAGATGGAGGTGTCCCTCCCTTTTATGTGAGTTTAAACATTCATGACAAGGTGCTTCACAATGCAATGTTTGACTCAGGAGCTTCACGTAATTTGATGCCCAAATCTGTCATGGAAAAGTTGGACCTAGATATCACAAGGCGATACAAAGACTTGTTTTCCTTTGATTCCAATTAGGTCTGGTGTCTAGGCTTAATCAAGGATCTATGTGTGTCATTAGTCCAATATCCAGCCAAGACAATTCTCATGGATGTGGTGGTAGCTGATATTCCACCCAAGTATGGAATGTTGTTATCCAGATCCTGGGGTGCCAAGCTACAAGGGTGTTTACAACTAGACATGTCTTATGCCACTATCTCAGTCTTCGGCCAGCCTAAAATTCTATACCAAGAAACTTTGATGAAGTATGTGGTAAGTAGTGAAGAAAAACCCCAAAATTTTCCCATTTATTCTATACATTCAGACATGGACTCTTTTATCTTATACAATACTGAGATTCAAACCCAAACTGATGTAAAAATGGTGACTTTAAGTTAGGATGAATTCCTAGACAAAGAATCCACAATTCAGATTAAAGAAATCTTGGAAAACAATAAATTAACAGTCACACATAAAGAATCTTATGAGACTGTAAATCAAACTATCCTTGTTGAGCAAATGGAAAAAGCTCTTAATACCAGTTCAAATCAAGAAAACCTATGGTATCTAGAGTTTAATGGATCTGTTAATAAGCTAGGAGCAAGGGCAGGGGTTTGGATACATAATGTGAAGGATGACCACGCTGAAGGACATGCATTTAGATTGAATTTCAGGTGCACTAACAACATGGCCGAGTATGAAGCCCTCCTCTTAGGGCTCAAAGTGATAAAAAACTTAGGTGCAACTCGGATATCAATTTTGGGAGACTCTGACCTCATCATTCAACAAATAAAGGGTAACTTCATTACAAATGATCTTAGGCTAAGGTCATATAGAGCTGCTACAATGGAAATTCTCAACACCTTTCTTGAATCCCAACTGACCAAGATTCCAAGGAATCAAAATCTGCATGCCCATAGTCTAACAACTTTTGCAAGCACTTGCAAATTGCCATTCAAGCCTAATCACCTATTCACTGCTGAAATAAAACATAGACCTGCAGTGCCAGATAATGTCAAAAACTGGCAGGTGTTTGAAAATGACACACAAATCAACAATTTCCTGACTTTGAAAGAAGAGTTCTCAAGCACAAAAATGGATACCAACACTATAGATGAAAGCAATCAAATGGACAAAGTTGAAACACATATCTCTGCTGAAACAACAAACCAACTTCTACATCCCACCAAGTTCACTAAAACAGATTTACAACAACTTCATGAAAAAGAAGGTGAGGATGCAATTGCAGCAGAGTGTGAAGTCATTGAGCTGAAGGATAATTTTCTACCTATAGGCCTCACTCCTTTAGAGGACATTTTTGACTCAAATGACATCTCTAGGAAACCTAAAATGCAAGCATTAAACGCAGAAATTGAGGACTATAATCTAGGAACTGCAGAAAATACCAAAATGATAAAATTGTCCAAAGCTCTGTCTCCTGACCAAAATATCAAGTATATTGAACTATTCAAAGAATTTCAAGATATCTTTGCATGGAGTTATGAGGACCTAAAGTCTTATGATACTCCAGTAATCCAACACACAATACCTCTCAAAGAAAACCAAAAACCTTTCAAACAGAAACTTAGGAGGGTCAACCCTATCCTGCTCCCTTTGATTGAGAAAGAAGTTAAGAGAATGTATGAATATGGAATTATAGCTCCAATCAGATTCTCAGAATGGGTTTCAAATTTAGTTCCCACTAGAAAGAAGACAGGGGAGATAAGGTTATGTGTTGATTTAAGAAATTTGAACAAAGTCTCTTTAAAGGATAATTACCCTTTGCCTAAAATGGATCATATTCTGCAAAGGGTAGTGGGTGCTTCAAGGATATCACTGTTAGATGGATTCTCAGGCTTCAATCAAATCCTAATGCACCCTGATGACCAAGATAAAACTGCTTTCACAACCCCTTGGGGAACATTCAAATATGTGAAAATGCCTTTTGAACTCAAGAATGCAGGAGCAACTTTTCAAAGAGCCATGGATATTGCTTTTGCTAAAGAAATCCATGACTTTTTAGTCATTTACCTAGATGACCTTACATCTTTCTCCAAATCAGATCAAGAACACCTAGATCATCTAAGGCAAGTATTCTTAATTTGCAGGAAATATGGTATATCATTAAATCCAAAGAAATCATTATTTGGCCTAGAAGAAGGAAAATTATTGGGCCATATCATCTCTAAAGAAGGCATTAGAATTGATCTAGACAAAATACAAGCCATCTTACAAGTCCCTCACCCCAGAAACATTAAGAACTACAAGCCTTTTTGGGAAAGATCAACTTTCTTAGAAGATTCATACCAAATCTGGCTGAGCTAATAAGATTGCTGAACAACATGCTTAGAAAAGACTCTAAGGTTAAGTGGACAATAGAAACTAAGCAATAATTTGAAGAAATCAAAAAATCTTTGACTCAAACACCAGTTCTCACAAGCCCCAATTTTGACAAGGACGTTATCATATTCTCATTTACATCAGAACATACAATTGCGGCTGTCTTACTTCAAAAAGATGACCAGGGATGTGAACAACCCATAGCCTTCTTTAGTAAAGCCTTTAGAGATGCTCCACTCAAATATCAAATCATGGAGAAACAAGCATATGCACTTGTAAAGGCCATCAAGGACTTTAGAGTTTACATCTTGTACTCTCATGTGATTGCTTATGTGCCCAACACTGTTGTTAAAGACATCCTGACCCTAGAAGGCATTGAAGGCAAAAGGGGAAAATGGATAGATACCATACTGGAATATGACATTGAAATTAAACCAACAAAACTGATAAAAGGGCAAGGACTAGCTAAACTCATGATTGAAACTAACTTTCAAGCCCTTGACATAAATCAACTGGATAATGAGCAGGAGATGGCGACTCCACAGATCAATCAAGCCTTTTTACAATCACCTTGGTATGCTGACATATCTTTTGTATTATTAAACCTGCAAGCTCCTCTAGGATTATCCAGAACTAAGAAAAGATTTTTGAAAATGAAAGCTTCCAAGTTCTGCATTTTAGATCATGTTCTCTTTTGGAAAAACTATGAAGGTGTTTTATTAAATTGTCTAATCAAAGAAGAAACTGACAAAGTACTTAAAGAATTTCATGTAGGGGATTGTGGTGGACATTTGTATTGGAAATCAACTGCTGATAAAATCCTAAGGGCTGGATTTTATTGGCCCACCCTATTTGCTGATATGAAAAAATATGTAACTTCTTTCCACAAATGCCAAAATTTTGAAGGCAAGAAAAAGTTGCTGCCTCTGCCCCTCAAGCCCATTTCCTTTGAGAAACCATTTCAATAATGGGGTTTAGACTTCATTGGGGAAATCCACCCTTCATCCTCTGGCCAGCACAAGTGGATTTTGATGCTACAGACTATTTTACCAAGTGGATAGAGGCCATCCCTTGCAGGCAAGCCAATGACTCAGTAATCATTCAATTCCTTGAGACCAACATCTTGTCTAGGTTTGGCTGCCCAGAGAAAATTATTACAGACAATGTTGCTGCCTTTAAGTCTAAGAAAATGATTAATTTTTGTCATAAATACCACATTACCTTGGGCCATTCCACAGCCTATTTCCCTCAAGGTAATGGCCTAGCTGAATCCTCCAACAAGAGCTTGATCAACATCATTAAGAAAGTCTTGGAGGAGAACAAGATAAATTGGCATAAAAAACTTGTGAATGCCTTATGGGCAGACAGATTGACCATCAAGAGATCTATTGGGACCAGTCCCTATCAATTGGTTTATGGAATGGAGGCAATATTCCCTTCTTCTTTGGGAGTCCTAGTGATAAAGTTGCTACAAGAGATACAAGCAGAACCTAATGATATTCAGAGAAGGATCAATCAAACTTTCACTTGCAGTAGACAAGAGAAGAGGTCTATCACAGAGCCCAAATTCTACAAGAAAAGCTTAAAAAGATATTTGATAAAAGAACCAAAGCAGAGGATTTCTTCATTGGGGATATAGTTTTAAAGTGGGATTCTTGAAGAGAAGATAGGGGAAAACATGGAAAATTTGATTTCTTATGGAGAGGACCATTTATCATTCAGACTGTACAAGGAAACAACACTTACTTTTTGAAAAGTCTTGATGGTACAGAGGCAGATGAGGGACCAGTCAATGGCAGAATGCTGAATCATTACTTTAATCCACTTTGTTGAAAATACCAGCTCTTTAATTTGTACATAATAGTGTTTACTTTCTGCAGTTTATTATAGAAATAGGATAGGGAATAAGTTACAACAAATTTTGAGGAAAAGGAAAGGAATTGTGCCACCTTTGGGTATTTCATTTTTAGCATATCAGAAGAAGCTAAAGAATCAGACTTGAGAGCTGTGAAAATGATGAGAAATAATGAAACAGAGTACCCAAAACAGAGTTGCAATTTTTGGAGTGAGTTCATGAGAAATACAGGGATTGCAGAGGAGCCATTTTGTGAACAACAAAGGAGAAATTTTAGAATACAGCAAAGAACTAAATATAAGGCCATCTGACCTGATGTTCTTCACTTTTCACTAGGAAAAGCCATCCTCAAGTGGAGCCATTGTTAGCTTCCTATACCAATAGGATTCATTTTTCATGATTAACTGGAGAAGTGCCAAATATGTTCATCCTTTTCATGCTGCAAAGGTTCCATATTTTTAAGAAATTCACTATGTATAGGTGGTTGAATCTTGTCACAATTGATGAATAGCCAGACAATCTAATCTTGGCTAGCTCATGTTTGAATTTACTTGTCTTAGACTAGAGAATAAAGGTCTGCACAAACAATTTAAGCTTGGCAGGCAAGTAGTCAGGTAGCGAAGCAAAGGGTCTCAACAGCTTAATCTGAGCCCTGGAAGAAATAAGGGTAGACTTAGATAGGAGGGTAGCTAAAAGAAAAAATAAGAATCAGGGTTTGCTAGTTCAAGTGCACCCAATGAAAATGAAGAGAAAATGTTAGGTATACTAGGTTGGGTAGGTTGTTTTGATAGTATAGAAGCATGGTTTATGAGCAATTTTCTCCTTTGGAACAAGTTGCCATCTCATAAAAATCATAAGGTACCATGGCAAGGTGGCTACAAAACAAATGGAGCATGACTAATTCCCCTCCCCATTTTCCCAAGAAACACTTACTAACATTCCCCCCAAGGGTAATGAGATCTGCTCATTACCTTTAGTCCACTTCATCCCATAGAAAAACTAAGTGAAAATATGTTTTCACCTAGGCAAAACAAGCCACATTTCTTGTGTAAAAAGTATTTATTCCATCTTACCAAGTTTCCTGAACTTCACCACTTGGCATCCTTCCATTCCCCCCTTGCCTAATTTTTCACTCTATAAACATTAGCCTAAACCATACAAACCCATCCCACATAATCATATTAACCTACTAACCTTATTATATAGCTCCTATGTATATTCCCCTCCCTTACTATGTATAAATACACAAAATCCCTAAAAAAATCTAGTACCCCGACCCTTGGCTAACTATAGCTATATTTTTACTTTTTTCTAGGGAGATATTGGTCCACCAGGGGCCAATAACAACGCTCCATGTGCCCATCGGGACTTGTTTTGCCTCTGGCTAAATAAATAGACGAAAACCCGTATTTTTACCCCCAAAAACCCATTTACCCAAAGTCTGAAAATACACCAAAAACATTACAATCCGCAAAAAAATAAAGCAGGTCCCCTGCTGCTAACCTACCTCCACCTCCATAACCCGCCAACTGTCCGATCGGCGCTGCCAGATCCAATGGTGGTCGGCGATTTCGGAAGCCCTAAACTGACAAATGATAGCATCCGAGGGATAGGCAGTATTTTTGCCATACCGAGGATGTGTGTCAAGCGCCCGCTGTGTTCGAAGCCCCCTCCCCCGAAACCACTTCCCCCCAAAAGCGGTGCGGGGAATACCACTTACCACCCACCCACCTCCCTGCTGACGTCATGCCCACATCACCTAATGATGTCACCCACCTAGCCACCTGCCTATCTACTGACGTCACCTGACATGTCACCTGCCATGTCAGCATCCGTAGCCCGCTACACAACAAAATGACGTCATGCTGACGTCATTTGAAAAAAGCGCCCCAAACCCACCAAAGTCAAAATTTCAGGTAAAAGGGGTGAAAACGTTGGTTTTTACCCATTTTCTATTTTTTTTCCTATACGCACTTGTGCATGCGAATTTATGTGAAAAAGACCAAACTCACCATATAAGTCCGCCACCCAGCAGTTTGACTCCACAGCTCGGCCCCTTGGCTCGCCTGGTCGCCTGCAAATTGACCATTTCACCAAGAAAATAGGTATTTATCTTCAATTTGCTCCCGACCCTATTTTCATTAGTTTCTCTGTAAAATTGGCCACAACATCCATAATTTGAAGGGAAAAACACTGTGTTGCTGCCCAAAAATCCCCCATAAGCCTCTGAGTTGCCAAATTCATCATAAGAACGCACACTGAGCTAAAATTGAGCTCGTTCGGCCCTGTAAACTCTCCATGAAGCCCTGAAAGCTGCCGTTTTCCCATGATTACAGCCCATTGTGCCAAAGAAGCCCATAAGTCCTGTTTCTCCAGCTAACTTCGATCCACAGAGCTAAATTAAAGTCAACAAACCATTTTCAATGGTGAAAATCCTAGAGAAATCCACAGAGCCATCGTTCTGCCCATTTTGCTTGCACATAGTCAAAATCTCCAATTTTAAAGGCAATAGAGCTTAGCCATGGAAGGCCTAGTGGCCTTGAACATCACTCCCCTTAATTCACCCCACAAAGAGTTGGAACATTTGCCCTTGGCTGATAGAGACTATCTAATCCAAGACCCAGTAGGCTACCAAAACCATCTGCAAGTGGTCTGTGAGCTCAGAAATAGTTACTTAAATCAAAATGATGTCTATGGCATTTGGGAATCAAATCTACCTAGATGCTACCTCCCCTCTATGAATATATTCCCTGAGATCATTCACCTTTGTTGTGAGAACTATGAGCCAACAAACAGGGCAGTTAAGATTCCATCTGGGACTACCCTTTTTCATATTACTCCTAAATCTGTAAATTAGATGCTAAACTTCAAACCAACCCACCTCCAGTTTCCTCTTACCATGAAGTACTTGCTGGATGAAGGTCCCAAACTCTCCAACTCAGAGATAACCAGAATTGCCAAAGTGTTCATGAGAGCAAATCACTAGCCTAAGGAGCCACCTCCTTTTCAATATGCCTCTTTCACTGAAATGGGTAGATTAGTTGTTGATATGATATCTTTTGTGTTGGGGTTCAAGACAAGTGAGCATATTGATGAAACCATACTGGTTATGATGTCTATCTTTACCCTAGGGCAGCCCCCTGCTGTCAAATACAACTATGCCAAGTTTATTGCCAACAAGATACATGACCAATTGTTGAGGCTAGATAGGGAGGGAATCTTCAAATATTCATCCTATATCTATCATCTATTCTTATATTACCAGCCAAATAACTTCCAATTCCCCATTAGAAAATTGGACCATAAAGGGGAAATGAGGTCTATGATTTTTTGGACCCCAACCTTTCATGAAGTCCGCAGCTCTCCCTACTCTTATTGTGAGTTTATTGGTTTATTTGTATACCTAATCTCTTCTCTCCTGATGAGAACTCCTCCTCCTAGACTGACACATGATATGCAAAAGATACTACAGCTCTCCAAAAACTATAAAATAGGTGGCTAGTACTTCTACCAGAATCACACTATTCTGAGGATATATGGTTGTGAGCTATGCCCCTACAGGCTACCCAGATATGTGCCAATGAGACTGTTTGCCTTGGAATATTTTAGGCAATTCATCAATTCAGATCTGAGTCACTTCCATAGCACAAAGAAAAAGGCCCGATTGAAACTCAGAGATTAGTTAGGCCCCTTTGTTATGAACAAGAAAGAGGGATGGAAGGACGCTGATGAAATATTGGGTCAAACACTCAGACTCAAGAGAAGATTTTGGTGGGTACGCTATGACCCATATGGCTTTATCAATGCAAGGGTAAAATATAGGTTGGCACCCTATGAACATTGTAGCATCCCTAACATAGAAAAGTTTACCAACCAAGATGAGTGGGTTGAGGGCACACTAGTTGAAGAGTTAACTAAGGAAGAGAAAATGGAACAAACCATGAAAAATTTGGAAAAAACTTTTGACTTAGGTTCTTTTAAGTAGGTGTCTTTCAAAAAGCCACAACAAACCGGGGAAATCTCATCAACTGCCACAACTGCAAAACAGGTTGCCCAGGAGAGGACTACACCAACAACAGGGATAGCGAAGGGCAAGGAATTGGTAGTTGTAGAACAAGAAACGATGGAAGAACAACCTACTACCTCAAAAGAACACAGTCAAGGGCAAGCCCCTTCACTACAGACACAAGCACCAGAGGTACTAGAACTGCAGACTCCTCTTCCTAAGGAGAGAAGTAAGAAAATAGACCGAGAAGAGACCACACCTTCAAGTGGGTCAATAGAATAGCAAGAGGCCAAGAGGCAAAGGGTAGATCCTCCTGAAGAGGACATTGTGGAAGACATCATTGAAAGCACAAGAGGAGAGAGGGCCATCAGCCAACAGACTTCTACTAGCTCTCACAGACAAGAAGGGGAGATGCAGCATGGAATGGAAGTCTCCTCCTCAAGGTCACAATCCAAGAAACGATCAAACATCAAAAAATCATTCATGGAGATTAAGGCTCAAAATGAGTCATTAAGAATTCAGTTGTATGATCAATTTCTTAAGATTACACCCTCCAAACAGCATAGACTAATGGCAGCCTATGACATCAAGGAGGAGAAAATGACCTTAAGTCATTTCAAGCCCAAGGTTCAGCAGCCACAGTCTACAACTGACTACATAAGGACCAATCTAGAGGTCCTTGCCAAAGACATACAACCAATGGACCAAATAGAATTGCACAAACAAATGGGTGAAATGGTCTATGCTACATTGGCAGACAAGGCAATGTTGGCCCACCAATTAAAAGAGTCATTGAGTAATACATTTGCTCAATTGGATTTGGAGAAGATCTCTTCTCTAACCAAAGACAGCTGAATAATGACTCTGGAAGAAATAATTGTTGAGTTGGGACATGATCCCAAGGATGCCAAGGGCATCAAAGCATTGATCAAAAAGAAGGAGGAAGATATTGCTTCCCTTAGAAAGCAATTGAAGCTGCCTATCACCATGCATCCAAAAACAACAGAACTAGCACAAGAAAAAGCAGAAGAGGATGTCATGGATTTATTGATGAGAATGAATCAAAGGCTAATGCAGATAGAGCAAGAGTTGGAGAAAGCATTGCAAACTAAGCAGGGAGAGTCGACCTCCTAGCCACCCGAAATAGCTCCAACAATTGTCTCTGCTCCCCCCACAGACACAGCAACAATCCCTCCCACTGAGCCAGCATCAACAACATGTACAACAATTACAGATGCTACAACAACAACAACAACAGAGCCTGAGACCAACATGAGGATGGAAGAAATGATGAAGGTAGTGAAAGAGCTAGAAGCTCAAATGTCAGAGCTCAAAGAGGAAAAAGAAAGACTAGCCAAGCTAGAAGTGAGCTATGATAAATAAAAAATAACAGTGGCAGAGAAGACCAGAGAGGTGAAGGCCCTGGAGAACAAGGTGAAATCATTGGAAAGGGATCTCACTTTGCATAAACCTCTAGCAGAAATTAAAATGATTTTGTGGACCAAGATTGGCCAGTCCATTACTGACCAATGGCGATAAATTCAGACAATATATGAACAAATTGAATTAATAGAAAGGGCACAAGAGAAAATTCAAAGGGCCAAGGCATCATTAGGAAATATGCCTGAGCAGGCCAATAGGCTCATCCATTTTTTGAATACCAATACTAAAGAACATCTAGCAGCTTTGGACATCTCGGATAGGACAGGCACCATTTTGACAGTGAAGAAGGTGCTAACAATGAGAAATTTTATATAGACTCTGGAAAGGAAGTGTCAAGAAATGCAGATGGACATTAATGCCTTCACAGAGAAATTCACAAACTTGCAGCAGAAGGGTCTACCCAGCTTAGTAACAAGCAATCAAAAACTGTTATCACATCAACAGTATGCTCACCGGGTAAACATATATGTAACAAATCAGATCACTGCATCATCTAGCACCTCAGAAGACACAGGGCCTCCTTCCGGACAAAATTTATATGACAAATTGGAAAATTTGTTTTTTATAGAACATGAAATAAATCATCTTTTTGAAGTCAACCCTAACTTTTACAGGTATACTGATGCTGATGAAATACTTGTAAAAATACAAAGACATCTGTTGCCTAGAGAACAGTGGTGGCAGAGTATGCTGGAAGTTTTGCCTAAGTAAATTTGGATCCTTATGTCTATGTACACTTGGTCAAAGAGCAAGACAAATGGGAGATATGAAGGAAGGAGCTCAAGCGAGGATCAGGACACATTAAAGATGAATCAAGAGCAGGTGAACAAATCAGGACAGCAACGTAGGAAAGCAAATCAATAACATAACTATCAGCCGAATTCCTGGGTGAAAAGTCTAAAATATCTTATCAATTAAAGCAGCCAACACAGCCACAATAACTCCTACGTTTTTTTCGGCATTTATTTCTTTGACAGAGTGGATGAAGGAAGTTATTGCTTCTTATCTTATCCTCAAGATATTTTGTAAACTCTCTTTTTGTATAAATACCCCCCCAAGGAATGTATTCGGGGTTGGTGATTCTCTTATTGGACTGTGCTGTAACTCTGATATTTATTAATACAAAGGCTATTGAAATGCATTGCTGCTGGACCTTCTGAATGTGGATGTGATGATTCTGGACTCTGCTACAGAATTCCTGTGTCTCTCTTTGGCTCAATAAGTTATTCTAAAATGTGTTTTTGTGTTTTCTATGTTTGCAAATCTAAAATACGTTTCATAATCTTAAACAACAGGGAAAAAGCATAGCCCAGAACTTGTTTAAATACACTCTGTGTTCAATTCGTGCTGTTATGTTTTCTTCACAATTATCATAAATAGAAATTCTTAAATGCTTTTGTTTCTACTAATTCCTTCATTCTAAAAATTGTCAAGGAATTCTTCACTGCTCCTTGAAAATATTCAAGCACCTTCCCTCTACCACCATGATAAAGGATTCTTGACTCCCTTTATCCCCTGGCTTACATCCCATCAATCACTAGCTTTCAATATTGTTCCAAAATTGATTACCTTGCTCTGTAGTATTGCCCATCATCACATAAACACACTCAACAGTCCATCTTCATAGACTCCATTGCCCAATGGAATAAACTCTTTCAGACTTGCATCCTACCTCTGTTAGAAATTACCATCCAAACCCATTTAAAACAAACCTCTGTACATCATAACTAGCATAAAAACTTCAAATAAACAAAGTTAAATTATATAGAGAGAGCCCTCTTTGGATGTAGTTTGGCTAGAAATTGCATCTAAAAAATTGGTTAGTGGTTACCTCGGCCGTATTCCCTTTTCTCACAAGTTTTGGGGAACAACCTGAGTGATAACAGAGTACAATGTAAGCTTAAGTTACTTAAGTTCCTTTAATTATTTTTTCACTTTAACTAACAAACTCAGTAACTGGTTTTGAAATTGAGGGGTTTTCTAGTGAATTATGGCTTAAATACCTGGAATTAGGGAGAACTAGCTCTGAACAAGTCGAATGGCAACTGTGAACGGTTGAAAAGTTTCTAAGTAGGCGGGAGAGAAATCTGGGTGCTCTGTGGTATCTTTAGGGTGCAATTGGACATAGGTTGACAACTTCGACATTCGCAGGTGTGTGCATGGAGCTTTTTAGTTGAAAAAACAATAAAACAAATTATTTGGGTCTTTTTTGGATTTATGCCAAAAAGTCAATTTTTGCAGGTACAGGTGAGCAGTGGTTGTTTATCGTGTAGTGGGGTGAACAGTGGCTTTCTTGGCACGTAGCAGGCGGGCAGTAAGTGGTTTCCATCACACCACTTTTGGGTGCTTGGTGGTATTGGGGGAGGTTTCCTGATTCCATTCATTGAGTCACACGTAGCCTCCGAGGCCCAGTGAAAAACAACTCTTTTCGAGCGGGTAATGTTCAGACATTGGGGCCCATTCGAAATGGATGTGGGCCATCCAATGTGAAGGGGAGCGATCGTGTGGTGATCGGGTAGTGGAGTTACATGGAGGGTAGTGAGGGGGGCCCGGCGGGTAATTAAGTGCATCAGTTTTAAGTTAATGGATTAAGGTGGGGTTAAGGCGTCGGGGTCATTAGGGGAGGGTTTAATTGGATTTTAGACTAACTTAATTCTGGATCGATTAGTTAGTGGGTTTGGGTAGAAAATCATAGTTTATATTATTAAACTAGGGTAGGGTTAATTAATATTGTGGGAGTTAAATATATACGGGAAATGGGTTTTTATTTGGGAATTTAATAAATAAATTAGTAATAAGTAAAATGAGCAGAAAGGGGCATAATACCCTAAGTATATGATATTCCATGTTTTAATACTTTTTCGATGATAACATAAAAACTTAGGATATAGTGTTTTTGTGGGTTCTTGATATGAAAATGATTTATGTGGGGGAATGAATACTTTTCCTAGGTAAAAGTAATTTAACCTTAGGAATAGAGTATTATTAGGGAAGATGAATGAACTGAAGGGGGGAATGAATGTTTATGAGGGGGTTTTAGTACTTATTGCCTATAAGTCATTGAGCTGAGGGTTCGGTCCCTCCAAAAGTCAGAGAAATTCTCTGAGCCTCTTTGACTTAGGGTTTTTAAGTACTTTGATCTTTATTGTGGGAAATTAGTTAAGTTAAAGGTGAAATGAATGAGGGAGGTTAATTAATTGACTTTGATATCCATCTGCATGCTTGAGTTCCCATTCACATTTGGAACTTTTATGATGAGAATAATAAATATGTCTTTGTCTAATCAATCATCATACTTCTGCAACCTTTCTACTACTTACCCATCTACTCATCCTACCATTTTCACTTCTCTTTATTAGGGTGCATTTGAGCTAGCAAACCCTTATCAAACATTTTTCTTTCTTTTTAGAATAGTAAACTAACTAAATATAACCTTATTACATCCAAGGGCTCAGATTAAATAGTTGAGCTCCTTTTATTTACTCTACCTGTTTAATTATCTGCCAAGATTAAACAATTTGGTCAGATTTTATTCTCTATATATAGAATTGAAATTGAAAAATGAATAGCCAAGTTTAAACATTTTGACTATCATGGATTGTGGCAAATATTACAAACTGCACAAAATCATTTATTATGCACAAAAAGTAAATAGTAGTGGCATTTTGACTTGCACACTTTCATGGTCCTTTTTCTTTTATTGGGGTTCATATTTTTCATCTTTTTTGACCTCTTTATTCTTTTTGTCCTTTGATTATTCTTTTAGGACACACCCTCTTTACATTTTTTAATTTTTGAATATGGAAAACATTTGTAGAAAGCAAATGTGTGTACATATTATAGGTTTAATCTCAACCATTCAAAAATTATGACTCCTATTGGTATAGGAACCTAACAAGATTTAAAACTCAACCAATTTCACTCTATCTTCTATGCTAGCTTGGTTGAAAAATTCAATGAATTATTTGTAATCTTGAAATGGAATAGACCCATGTCATGCTAAGGTTTTGATTTGGAATTGCAACCACTTCTCTTTGAGAAAGAGTACGTAAGACTTGGATGGTTTTCTACATTGTAATGCCTCCATGGAGAGGCTTTCCATTATGGCAAGTTGGGTTTCCTTCTCCTGCAACTTCTCCCTCAACCACCTATTTTCTTCCTGTAGCCAGTCCTTCATTGTGGACTCCCTCTCTCTTAGCTCACTTAATTAATTGCCCATTTAAAGGACCTTTTATTCCATGAGGCCCACTTCTTCCCCACCTTTTTAGACTTAGAATTTGCATCCATCTGTGGGTTCTTCCTCTTTCTTCTTCTAGCTCAAAGAAAAGCGAGACGACAAATTTTTGGGGAATAATTCTCCCTCCTTGAATGAATTTACAATAGGATGTTAGGTTAGGTTGTGGACTAGGCTCCTGGAGCTCTAGGAAGTACTTCTAGAATGCTTTTGGGGAAGCTGCTACCTCTTGTAGCTGTTGTGTCACATTTTTCCCCTCCTGTTTCTCATTCTGCCCTTGTTGTAGCATCCTCTTCTACTCCTGTAACACACTCTATTTTTCCTATAACATACTATGCCCCTCTTGTAGCTTCCCGTTTTCTTCTTGTTGGAGGGTGGTTGGTGCCTTGGGTTGTTTGAAGGAGGTTGATTTGGTGGTGGGCCTCCTTACATATGCTATAGGAGTCTTTGTTATGGGTTTTGGAGAGGTGACCTCTTTGATTTTTCTTTTAGTGGGCCCCACCTCCTCTTTCTTGTTTGGGGATTCTTAAATTGTGATATGGCCCTTTGTGGTAGATTTTGTCTTCCCTTGTTTTATCCTAGTGCTTTTCCTAGTCTTAAAATATAGGGGGGCTTGAATTTGTCTCTTCCTTTTAGGTTTGATTGGGGTGCTCAAGGTAGCTAAAGTTGTAGCTACCTATTTTTTAGTGGGTCCTGGAGAAAAAACTTGCTTTCTTTGGGGATATCTCTATTCTCTTGGCTCAATAGACTTCTTAGGACTTGATTTTTCCCATTCACCCCCCTCTTCCTCTTAATTTGTTCCTTTCCTACCTCTACCTATGGTTCTTATACTCTCCTTCCTGCATCTATTTCTCTTTCCTATTCTTCTGACGCTACTGCTTATTCCTCTCCTGTCCTTGCCCCTTCTTCTTATTCCTCTATTTTTCCCTCTCTTCCTCCAATATTAGAGGTTGGGGTCTCACCTCGTGTGAGGGTCTATGTATCAATGAAGGCATCTCTATCCATGTCTATTAATTTGGACCAAAGGACAAGGATTCTCAATTTGTTCAAGGCATCCACCACTATCAGTTTAATGAGGCCATGGCGGCCTAAGTGTTGGTGTTTTCCCTATATCACTTTTTGACTCATGTCCATGATGGACTGCAGGAGGAAGTATGACACACTAAGTCTTTGAGCCAGAGGAAATTCTGCTTGAAATCTGAGAACATGAAGTAATATAAAGTAGTAGGCATAGACCACACTCTGCCTTCCCTCACGAGATATGTATTTTAGGATATTGTAGGCCACCTCATCCCAAGGATAAGGTAGGCTTTCTCTCCTATCTCTATTCTTGTCCTCAACAAAATTTTCATTGGAAGTGAAGAAGTTATTTTTAGCAGTGACACTAGTGGCTTTGTCTTCTTTGCTCCATTTGATCCCTAGAGGTAGGGTTGTCACTCTACTAATTAGTTCAGTTCGGAGTGACATATCTAACCCCCTCACCACAGTGGTGGAACTATCCTATTCTTGCGAGTTTAGGGCCATGGAAAATTCAAAGATGATGTCATCATCATAGCCTTTCAAAAATTCGAAGAATCCTAGCCATTGGTGTCTTCTAAAAATGTCTATCATAGGAGGGTGTAGATGGATTCTTTCAGTATCTGAGGGCTCCCTTCTATTAAATCCTGCTCCCATCTCTTCTTTATGTTTTTAGATAAGCAAGGGAGAGATACTTCTTTTAATATATTTAATGTATAATTCAGTGGCAACAATGAGTTAAAATTCCTTGTTGATGATAATTGCCTACATTCCCCTTACTTTACAGCCCGAAAAGACCTTTCAATTTCACAATTAAACTGCTACTGCTTGTAGAATTTGAAGTTCACTTTGAACTCAATATTATGGATGGATGAAGGAGATGGTGGCACTTACTTTTTGTCAAGTGGGTTGGGATGAAGGTAATAATTTGGAGACCAATTCATCCCTCTGTAGTGTTCCTTCACCCTTTCAGTGTTCTTGTAGCAGTCTCTTGTCCCTCGTGTAACAGTTTCATACTTGCCTATAGCTCCCTCCTGTAGCAATGGTAGAACAAGGTTTGAAACTCCTCAATGGAACCCCGAGTTCGCCCTCTCCTTAATTTTTTTGAAATGAGTGATTATGCAAAATAATTTGAGCCTCGGTACATAATATGCCATTTTTAGCTTAGGCTTAGATCGCCGTGGTGGCCTGGTAGTCACACGAGGTTTCCTCTTTTGGACCATTGTCCCCACTTGGAGTAATTACTCCCTCTTTTCTCATAATAACCACCCACTATCTATGATCCCAACTCAACTGATGTGACACCTCCACGTTGCATGAGTGATTACCATCACTTTTAGTTTACTAGCCAAGGGTGGCCAAGTTAACTAACCACCTCCAGCTTATTAAAACATCTCCTCTCGACATTTACACATTTTTGTTATTCACAAATAGGGAGGAGGTGAAAGCTTTCCATAACTGCGCCCATCTCATGATTGAACTGATGCAGGGATTTTCATTTTGGATCTGGACCACATTATTGTCATCAAGGGAGTTGACTTGCTGTGATTCCTTCTCGTGTATTTCTTCATTGCTCCTCATGATATTTGATTGTTGTGTGTGCAGGTACCTTGTTGGTATCCAAGCTACTATTGCTGGTGGAGAGTCTTGCTGGGAATGATATGACTACTGCAAATTGGACTCATAATTATTCATCACCACCTTACTGATGAGAAGAAAACATGATTATTTCTTTTTATGATGTGTGCACAGGTTGCTACAAGAGGAGGTCTCCTTCCTGTAGCAGTCCTCTCTTTTTCCTCTGGGGTCTTCAAGCTGCAAGGGGTTGGTGAGAGAGGATATAACAGGCCTTGAGGAAAATGCTAGGAATTTGAGGGAGTAGTCTAGCTTTGTAGAAATGAAGATGATGTTCTCTATGTGCTTCTCCAAAAAAACTCAACAGGGGAAAGACAAAGGAGTAATTTTAGTGGAAAATATTTATTTATTTATGAATTGGGATGTGTTAGCCTTGTTGGCATTTGGCCCAAAAATGGATCCAAAACACTATAGAAGGCTTTTATATTTGCTTAAGGATCATTCAAAGATCAAAACAGCACAGGAGGAGAACCCTTAAAAGGGAGGAAAAGCATTATTGGGAGGAAAAAACCCAAGAAAATAGTGAAAAACCATGTAACAAAGGCATAGACAGTGCAATGCACAATAGCAGTTAGATCTAGCTGATCAATGACCCACATCTAAGCGGAAAATCGCAATCGGTGCTACACAGAGGAGGACTTAAGGCTGGGCAAAGGACAAGCCCGATCAGTGATCTCCGATGATCGGATCGGCTGGTCACAATCGGTGGAGGCAATCTAGCAGAGTAAGCATAGGCTGAGTAGATATGCAATTGCAATCAACGATGCAATGTGGACTGTCGATCAAGCGTGTAGATTGATGGCCCACATCGCGTCACAGGATTGCTATCAAGGATTATAAGGATCACTAACCATGGGCCCGAGGATGAGAGACATGTGGTTGCGATTGATCGCATCGCCATATCGCATCAGCTACACATGGGAGCTGACATACACACATACTGCAGTCCCATGAACCGGACTTGACGGAGTTCTGAATAATATTTCATAATATTTGAGGTCCGCGGGAAAGCCATTTTCAATGCATTTTTCGTGTATTTTGTTATTTAACAAAATACAAAGGGAACCAAGGGGCAGCAATGATGCGATAGGTCCTGGACTCAAAAGGGTTTGAGAATGAAATATATAATATTTTAGGTCCACCAAGGCTGATTTTTCACGATTTTAAGTGTTTTTCAACACATTCCAAAAATACAAAGGGAAGATTGTAACAGGCCACTAGCAACTTGCGATAGTGACCCCAAGGGCAGACGTAATGGGAGAATAGCCCAGTTTTAAGGACTTTTGAAGTCTAGAAGAACAGAGATGGGCGAGATTTCATAGTGTGCAACATTTTCTGTGTAAAAATAGGAAAATAGTCATCATAAACATTTAAAAGGAAAACATAGGCCCGAAGACCCATTCCACCACATAGCAGAGTCCGGGAGACAGATTGCCGAGAAACTGAGACCGAAAAGGGAAAAAAAAAGGCCACAACAAGATGCAGCCCAAAACAGAAGCATTCATGGAGCAACACAACATAACACATCTGAATCAACCCGAAGCGATCATGGAGCCACAAGATGACACAACAAAAACTGACAAGTGATTGTGGGGCAGCTCTGGCATGAAAGAGCTCCCTGCCAGCACATTGAACTAACAAAATTTGGTTACTCTTTTGTCAGAAGAAGAAACCTCCAAGCCATGCTTGCCTAGTCAGGGCATCAAACAGTTAAGAAGATAAAGGGATAGATTAATACCTCTCGAGCCTTAGAAGGCTCGAGAGCATTGTAAACATGCCTATAAATATTTGTACTATCAGAGTAACAAGGGTTCAACTTTTGGAGACTGTGAGCTCTGTTCCTTCTAAGCATCTCATCTTCATTCTAGCAAATACAAGATTCTTTTGTTGTTATATGTTCAATGTCCATTTTCTCTTCTGTTCTAAGCTTGCACTTGAACAGGTTGTTCATGTTTCTTCTGTGTCTAATGCTAGATAACTGTCATCTTATCTCTGCATTGATAAATTAGATTTTCAAGCTTTATTTACTGCATGTAGCTAGCCATTCATATGTGTTTATATATGCATCTACTAGGACAGTCAGTATTGTCCATCTATCCATTGAATCTACAAACTATTGAGCATTAGTGGTCTAAAGCCTTGTAAAGCTGAGGATGTTCATGCATGTCTTGAGAAAAAACAGAGTTGAAATGGTTATCTAGCTTGATCCAAACCATCATCCATTCCAATAGTTCAAATAACAATATTGAAGATTATATGTTACCAGGCATCTCCGAGCAAAAACCTAGGAGAGTTTCCTAGAGTGATAACATAATTGGCATCATTGCTGGGGAGAGGAGACTGAAGGTCAGCTTCCCTGGGAGACGACACAGATCCAACTTTGTTGATAGACAAAGTTTGGGAACTTTTTTGGTTGTAATCATCTATTTGGTGACTCTACTGAAGGATGAACCTCTTGGCAACTCCACTTCATAGTTCTTGCTTAGTTTGTGAGGCATACTTGGAGAAATCCCCAGAAGCCACAAGCTGACCCAATACTTGACCTTGAAAAAATCATCAAAGAAAGAAAGGTATTGCAAAAAGGAGCATCAGGTTCAGGTAAATCTAAACAATATTCCATATCTCTGCAAGAAAATCCTGCAATAACACAAATACATGTTGAGAGTGTAGCATCTAATACTAGCAGTGAAAAAAAACTCTCAGAGATTCATAAAGCTCCTTATTCTTTAGGTTCTCCTTTTGTTGTAAGCCCAAAGGAAACCTCACCTCCTATCCGTCATAACAATTGGTCTTGTCAGTCACTCCTCAGTCCTCTATCATTCAAACTGCCAGTACTCTTATAGCTACCATAGCTACGACAGGTCCGCAAGCACCCACCAAAATGGAAAGAATCATAGATGCTAGGTATGGACCTCTAGTATTTCCCACTCCTTTGAATGCCATGACTACTAGAGAATATCAGAAATATAGGCCCAAGTTCACTGGGACTGAAGGTGTTATAGCTGAAGAACATCTTGAGTCATTTTTTAGCTATGTTGATAACCTGGACATTAGTGAAGATGGTGTGTGGATGAGAGTATTTGTCCAAAGCCTAGATGGAGAGGCTAGAAAATGGTTCAGAGAACTGAAACCAAGATCTATAGCTGATTTTGAGGCTTTAGATGATGCATTCCTAAAGCATTGGGGGGATAAGAAGGATCTCCTCTATTACCACACTAAGTTTGGGAACTTCAAGAAGGAAAATGGTGATTTGTTGTTTGATTTTAATAAGAGGTTTAACCACATGTACAACAAGATACCAGCTGAAGTAAACCCCAACACTACCTCTTATAAACTCACCTATGCCAGTGCTTTTGATTCTAACTTATTCCTACTGTTGAGGGAGAGGTGATGTGCTACTTTGACTGACATGTAGGATGCAGCCTTGGAAGTAGAATCAAACATCATGGCTACTGAGAAGCTCAAGGGAAATGTTGATAGAAGGAGACAAAGGGACGAGTCTTCATCATCTTCAGATCCCAAGATAGATAAAATGACTAAGATGATAGAGTCATTAGCCTCTGAAATCTACAAATTAAAAATTGAGCAGAATTCTGAGAAAGGAAGGGTTCCTAATACCTTTGCTCCTAGAGATCCAAATCCATATAGAAGAACCAATGAGCAGTTACAGATTTTGCAAAGAAGCAAAGATGCCAATGAAGACCAAAGGGTGAAGACCCATTTTCAAAATGTAGTCATGGAAGAGGAGCAGTTTGATGAAGATGATTAGATCCATTGTATGGAAGACAAAGGCAGTGCCCCTTTTTTGACCTTAGCTACATATGAAAAGTCATTATTCAATGACCAGATCTACCAAGAGTGGGACAGCGAAGCTGTTCTACAAATTGAAGATCAGCACAAATGTAATCTGAGGTCAAAGATAAACAATGCTAAGGAAACTCCTGTTTAAAGACCTTATGTCCCTACATAAAAACGAGCTAATAAGCATAAGAAACCAACAGTTGATCCTGTCATCCTCAAAGCTCCAACAATAGAGGTAAGAGGCCTTGACAAGTCCCTATCTTCTTTCAGTTTTCAATTTGAAATTCAAAAGCTAAGAATACCTATACCTCTAATTGAACTAGTGAAGAATGAGTCCTTCAAGAAATCTATCCTCGAGGCCCTTGAATCTAATGCCATCCAAGCCTCCACCGATTATGTAAATCTGCAAGATGACAAACTAGCTGTTATTCTCAGCCCAATGATTGAAAATTGTGAGGACAACTCCCCATCATTCTATGTCTCTCTGATTATTCATGATAAAGTCCTTCACAACTGCCTTTTGGACACTAGAGCGAACCACAATCTAATGCCCAAGGCTGTCATGGATAAATTAGGTCTTGACATTATCAAGCCTTATCATGACATGTTTTCTTTTGACTCTAGAAAAGTGAAATGTTTGGGATTAATTAAGGACCTAGCCATCACTTTGTCTCAGCTGCCCATGAAGAGAATGATGATGGATATCGTGGTAGCAGATGTACCCCCCAAGTTTGGCATGTTTCTTTCTAGAAGATGGATCAAGAGGTTAGGTGGAACATTGCAAAATGATCTGTCCTATGCTACTGTCCCAGTTTTTGGAGGGGAAAATAGGAGATTGTATAGAGAGGCTCAATTGGCTTATATTACCAGCGATGAAAGGAATCCCATTAATCACCCCATCTATGCTGTAGACACTGATTTTGGAGCGTGTTTTATTCAGATTGAAGAATCTCAGTTGGCCTCCACGCAGCTTAAAAAACTAGTTTTTGAGATCATAGAGGAAGAAGGCCCACATATTTGGGACATGTCCTTTGATGGAGCTTGCTCTAAGGAAGCTACAGGGGCAGGTCCAGTCCTTGTGTCCCCCACATAGGAATGCATTCATTTATCTTTCATATTAACTCTTCAGGTCAATAAAACTTTCCAAGCAAAGCATCCAAGGCTAAAAACATACAGAGATGAAGTGAAATATAGTCCATCTCTGCCTGACAATGTCAAATACTGGAATTTTTTGAAGAGGACGATCAAATTAATAGGCCTTTACAAGTCTTTGATGAATTTACTGAAAGTCATCAGTGGAAGATCAAAGAAACCTTTGATAGAAAGGTAAAATGGGAAAATTTTCAGTTTGGTGACTAGGTTCTCAAATGGGATGCGTCGAAGGAAAAGAAGGACAACCATGGTAAATTTGATGCCCTATGGATAGCTCCGTTTGTCATTGCTCAAGTTCAGATGAGCAACATTTTCATTCTGCACAATTTAGAGGGGGAAGGTGTTTTTGGTAGCCCAACAAATGGGCGGTTCTTCAAACTTTATTTCATTTAAGGCTTTAAAGCCTTGGTATTGTAAATACGTTTTTTCCACTTTTTATTTTCATTGCAAAATAGAATCCATGCCCAATGGAACTCTAGGAGGAAGACTTGATTTTGTTTTTACATGAAAGGCATTGAACTATGATTCTTGAAACCTCACAGGAAGGATTTCATTCCTGGAAGGAGCCAGTGTTAGCCTTGTTGGAATTTGGCCCAAAAATGGATCCAAAACACTACCGAAGGCTTCGAAATTTGCTTAAGGATCATTTAAAGATCAAAACCAGCGCAAGAGGAGAGCCCTTAAAAGGGAGGAAAAACACTATCGGGAGGCAAAAACCTAAGAAAACAATGAAAAACCATGTATCAAAGGCATAGACAGTGCAATGCACATGAGCCATTAGATTTGGCTGACCAATGGCCCAGATCTAAGCGGCAAATTGCAATCAGTGCTACACAAAGGAGGACTTAAGGTTGGGCAGAGGGCACCCCTGATTAGTGATCTCCGATGATCGAATCGACAGGTCACAATTGGCAGAGGAAAGCTAGATGAGTAAGCACGGACCGAGTGGATATGTGATTGCGATCAATGATCCAATGTTGACCGCCGATCAAGCGCGCAGATCGATGGCCCACATCACATCGCAGGATCACTATCGGGGATTATAAGGAGTGCTACCCATGTGCTCGGGGCATGAGCGACATGCAATTACGATTGATCACATCGCTATATCACATCAGCTACACATGGGAGCTGGCATATACACATACTGCAGTCTGATGAACTAGAGCCGACAAAGTTCTGAATAATATTTCATAATATTTGAGGTCAGCAGGAAAGCCATTTTCATTGCATTTTTCGTGTATTTCGTTATTTAACAAAATACAAAGGGAACCAAGGGGCAGAAACGATGCGATAGGGCTCGGACCCAAAAGGGTTTGGGAATGAAATATATTATATTTTAGGTCCACCAAAGCCAATTTTTCATGGTTTTTAGTGTTTTTCAACGCACTCCAAAAATACAAAGGGAAGATTGTAACAGGCCACTAGCGAGTTGTGATAGCGACCCAGAGGGTGGACTCGATGGGAGAATACCCCAGTTTTAAGGACTTTTGAAGTTCGGAAGAACAGAGATGGGTGGGATTTCACAGTGTGCAGCGTTTTCTGTGTAAAAACAGGAAAATAGTCATCATAAACATTTAAAAGGAAAACAGAGGCCCAAAGACCCATTCCACCACATACGAGAGTTAGGGAGACAGATTGCCAAGAAACAGAGACTAGAAAGGGAAAAATAAGAGCCACAACATGATGCAACTGGAAACAGAAGTGATCATGGAGCAGCACAACACAACACAACTGAATCAACCCAAAGTGATCATGGAGCCACAACACGACACATACAAAACTAATAAGTGATTGTAGGGCATCTCTGGCATGAAAGAGCTCCCTGCCAGCACAACGAACTAACAAAATGCGGTTACTCTTCTGTTAGAAGAAGAAACCTCCGAGCCATGCTTGACTAGTCAGGGCATCAAACAGTTAACAAGACAAAGGGATAGATTAAGACCTCTTGAGCTTGAGAAGGCTCGAGAGCATTGTAAACAGGCCTATAAATATTTGTAAGATCAGAGTACAAGGGTTCAACTTCTGGAGACTGTGAGCTTTGTTCGTTCCAAGCGTCTCATCTTCATTCTAGCAAATACAAGCTTCTTTTGTTGTTATATGTTCAATGTCCATTTTCTCTTCTGTTCTAAGCTTGCACTTGAAAAGGTTGTTCATGTTTCTTCTGTGTCTAATGCCAGATAACTGTCATCTTATCTTTGCATCGATAAATTAGATTTGCAAGCTTTATTTACTACCTGTAGCTAGCCATTCGTATGTGTTTATATATGCATTTGCCAGTACAGTCAGTATTGTCCATCTATCCATTGAATCTACAAACTATTGAGCATTAGTGGTCTAAAGCCTTGTAAAGATGAGGGTGTTCATGCATGTCTTGAGTAAAAACAGAGTTGAAATGGTTATCTGGCTTGATCCAAACTATCATCCATTCCAATAGTTCAGAGAAAAATATTGAATATTATATGTTACCAGGCATCTCTGAGCTGCAACCTAGGAGAGCTTCCGGGAGTGATAACAGGATGGACGAGTGATAGATGGATGGTGGAACATGGTGGGGGAACCTCATTCATTACTTTTAGGGTCATGTTGGGTTTTCCTTTTCCTCAGATCTCCCTCCTGTAGCTTTTCAGAACCCTCTTGTAGCACTACAATACCTTCCTGTAGCATTTACATGTCCTTGTAGCAGTCTAGAGAGGGGGTGAAACTCGAATTTTGGGCTAATGGGATGGTAGACAGGGGTGATCACATGAGTGTGGATGATGGATATGAAGTGGATGGATGGATGAGTGTAAGGAATCTTGAGAAATTTGGCCCTGTAGCCATGGAATCTTCCACTGTCTTTAATCCTACAAAATGATTAAAAAATATTAGCAAACATGGTGTAGATCCATTTCTTGTTTCTTCCTTTTTCTCTTTTTCTTTTTTTTTAGACACACAAGTTGCCTTAGAGGAGGTTTTCAATTTGTATGCCTCCCCTACATTCCCTCAAGAGATGTTTTCACCTAGGGATCTTTATTATTTTTCTTCTCCTTTTTTTGCCACTAGGCTTCCTATGAGAGGTTTTCAACCCAAGAGTTGGCCTCAGATGCCTTCTAAAGGTTTTCATCTAGGTATTTTATTTTCTTTTATTTTCCTTTTTTCTCTTTTTGTCTTTTTTTCTTTAATACAAAAAAAAATCTAAAAATGCTATGGACTGGAAACTATGACACTTCCAACCACATTGACTTCTCTGCTAATTATATTGATGAATTCTTCCTTAGACATAGGTTTCTGTATATATTCAGCCTATAGCCATTGAAGATCAAGGGAATCCCTTCCTCATCAATGGTCCTGATTTGAACAAATCCATTGTCATGACATTTTTCTATCAGGTATGGGCCTAACCATCTTGTCATTAGTTTTCCTTTGAAATCATTAAACCTAGAATCATATAATAATTCCCAATCCTCTTCTTAAAAACACTTTTCCTTGATATGCCTATCAAGCTAGACCTTCCTTTTCAATTGTATAACTTCAGTGTGTAGGAGGGCCTGCATTCTGAACTCATCCAAGCCATTCAATTGGAGGATCCTCTCTTTCTATGGTTTGGTGTCATCTAAGTCCAATTTGGATTCCATTCTCAAAGTATTATACTCAAACTCAATAGAAATTAGAGATTTCTTTCCATAAACCAGATGATATGGAGTGAACCTAGGAGTTGTCTTCCAAGTGGTGATATAGGCCCAAGTGGCCTCCAATAACCTATATTCCCAATCTCTCCTTCTACTACTCATAACCTTGGTGAGGATGCTCTCTAATGCCCTATTTATAACCTCTACTTACCCATTTTCCTAAGGGTGATAGGCAGTAGATGTTTTGTGTTTGACATGATGCTGACTTAGAATATTCTCGATCAGATGTGATATGAATTGAGGTCCCTAATTAGTGGCTATCTCCCTGGGGTATTGATCCAGGTGGGTCCAGAGACCCACATAGATAAAGAGGGCTTATGGAATCTCAAAAATCAAAGTGAACAGAATGCCTTGAAACTAGTACCAGAGTGTAGATCTTGTCATCCTAATCATGGTAGTGTGAGTTCGTCAAACCAAGTCCATATGCGAAAGTTGGAAGCAGTCAAAGTTGGGTTGACTTTTGCTGACTCGGCAGGCTTAAGCAGGCTGCAATTTCGACTTTTCCAGCAGATGGAATCCGGCCAACTCCGGCCAAATTTTGGGCAAATTTGTGGCCTGGTTAAAATGACTCCTTCGGTCAAATTTCAAAATTTTCGTTATTATATTAAAAAATTAAAAAATAATAGTATAAAAAAAGGGGAGGTGGTGGACCACCACCCCCAGCACACCATGCCTCTCCATAACTATACACCAAATGTGGAAGGTGACGCTGGCGGGAATTGAACCCACTCGGCCCATGTGGGCTGGCCCCCACTGGGCAGCCCAATATGAACCATGGATTAAACAACGAAGCCCTCATATAACACATAGTTACGTAATGAACCATCATACCACCAATCACCCACGTACAATGCGCCCATAAAAAATTTAAAGCACTGGGAAGCAAATGGTTGTTGGAGATAAGGGGTGGGCTGCCCAATGCAGACCCGACCCCCACAAAAGAAAAATTGCGCGATTTTTGGGAGGCGGGATTTGATCCCCCAACCTCTCCTTAACTAATTACTTTTTGTTACCAACACGCCAGTGGGTCCTTTTTGTAATCTCTGCTCAGAAATTTGTATATAAACCCAACATTTGCCTAGTGTGCCCAAGCATGGAGAAACTAGGAGAAGGCATGGATTTTGAGACAAAGGAGGAAAAATATTCCTTGATGCCCAAAGATTCTCTGGGGAGGTAAAAATTATTTTTGTCGAAAAATAGTCAAGTATACAGTTGTTTTTTATGGTTTTCCGTAGGGATCGAAATGGCGAGGTCAGATTCACCTTTTGAGTTTTAGATTTTAAGTCCACCCATGGAGCAGAATCTTTGAGGAATCTAGGGGGAATCTAAAATAGTCCTTGAGCCCTAGATTCTCAACTCCTCAGAATTCATATTTTGGACAGTTGATTTTGCACTACTCGACACCACAAATCTGATGGTGCATTCAAATTTCTCATTTAATCATTTTATTCTTCAGCCACTTTCTAAGTGGAATGCGGGTGTCAACATTCATGTGCGAGCAACGACTTCCATGCGATTGATGCCGTGAGATCGATGGTCTGAGCAACTTCAGCAGTTTGACATATGCTTCTTTAGATGGCCCCTTGTTGTGAGGTATATGTAGTGTGTTCATGTAGTTCTTTTGCTATAAATTGTGTTGCACAGATCCCTGTTTGATGTTTGATGTGGGATCTTGTTTATTACTTGTTTTCATGGTTCCTGCTTGATGTGACGCGAAATGGTCTATGTGATGTACTTGTTTTCATGATTCTTCATGTTATGTTTTGAGATCCCTTTGTTGTATGTTGATGGGATACTCATGTTGTCGTCATGCATGTTTGCATTGAGATCCCTTTTATGCCATGTTGGTGGGATGCTCATCATGCATGAACTTTTGTGTCATACTGATAGGAGTCTTTTGACTGAGAGTTCCTGTAGTGGAACATCTCATTGTGCCACTCCTGTGTGAGGTCATTTTCCTAGAATGATAACCTCATCACTTCTTATGTACATCATTACTATTGACAACACTTAATACAACAACCTACACCATCTTGACACCGGGGCCCAGAGACGTAGTCCCTCTTGGACGAACTCCGTTATCAATAACTGATGTTTTCATGTGCTGATTCTTGTCATGTTCCTCTTCTTTACAACATGCACATGTATTCACTTATATTATTTTAAAAATGCAATTTGACACATCACAAAAATAAAAGGTCTTGGAAGGGTCCTTGGTCACACTCGAACCTAGATCAAGTGGTATCAGAGCGATCTTTGCATTGATGTGAATTGCAGTGTGAACAATGGAACGTGTAGCGATAGAAGATGAAAAAGCGATGTACGAGACCATGATCAAAATTTTCAAAAGGGTGGAAATAATGTATGAAACTCTACAGAAAGAGACAGAGGAAAAGGAGCGATTGCAGCTTCAGTTGCAAGCCATGGAAGAGGCCTTGGAAGAATTGAAGCACAACAAGTAGAATCTTCAAACAAAGAACGTTGAATTGAACATGCTTCTACATGAAGAGAAAGAGGAAAAACATAGTTTGCTATGACAGCTGCAAGCAAAGGACGACGCCTTGGAAAAGCTACAACGTGACCCATGTGAGGTGAAAGTAGTTCTCTAAATTCATGTATGTGTCGTGATGATGATTTCGTTGTTTTTGAAAATCATACCACAGGAATTGGCTCCAAACTATTGAAGAAAATGGGGTATGAAGGAAAAGTCTTGGGCATTAATGGCCAAGGCATTGTCAACCCCATAAAAGTGGAGGCATTACCCTGTTAGATAGGACTTGGGTATGTGAGAAAGGAAGTTGGGGAATGCGTCAAGGTAGCTAGCAAACCACCAACAACAGATGATGAGAAACCCTCATCAGTTCTTGCAGGTCTTGGCTCATCACCTAAGGCTTTGAAGAACAAAGGTGAAGGAGATGGAAGTGAGACCTTTCAGGATGCTTGTGATGCAGACAAGGTACAAAGAAGTTGCAGATTATTTTTCATGCTTTTGGAGGACCAAAAGCTCCTCAGTGGGGGGGATTGATCCAGGTCGCTCCAAAGACCCACACAGGACAAAGAGGGCTATGGAAGCTCAAAAATCAAAGTGATTAGAATGCCTTTGAACTAGGGCTAGAGCATAGATCTCGTCATCCTGGTCGTGGTAGTGTGAACGGTTCGTCAAACCGAGTCCGTATGTGAAAGTTAGAAGCAGTCAAAGTTGGGTTGAATTTTGCTGACTCGATAGGCTTAAGGAGGCTGCAATTTCAACTTCCAGTGGATAGAATCTGGCCAAATCCGGCTAGATTCTGGGTGAATTTGTGGCCCAGTTAAAATGATTCCTTCGACCAAATTTCGAAATTTTCAAAATTTTCGTTATTATATTAAAAACAACAAAAAAAAGAAAATTAGAAAAAAGGGAGGTGGTGGGCCACCACCCCCACCACCCCATCCCTCTCCATAACTATACACCAAATGTGGAAGGTGAGGATGGTGGGAATTGAACCTGCTCAGCTCACATGGGCTGGCCCCCACCCAGCAGCCCCATATGAACCATGGATTAAACAACGAACCCCTCATATAATGCACAGTTATGTAATGAACCATTGTACCACCAATCACCCACGTACAACGCGTCCACCAAAAATTTAAAGTGCTGAGAAGCAAATGGTTGTGGGAGATAAGGGGCAAGCTACCCAATGTGGACTCGACCCCCACAAAAGAAAAACCACACAGATTTTTGGGAGGCAGGATTTCATCCCCCAACCTCCCCTTAACTAATTACTTTTTTTTACCAACGGGTTAGTGGGGCCTTTTTGTAAACTCCGCCCAGAAATTTATAAAACCAACATTTGCACATTTTCCCAGTGTACCCAAGCATGGAGAAACTAGGAGCAGGCATGGATTTCAAGACAGAGGAGGTAGAGTATTCTTTGATGGCCAAAGATTCTTCAGGGAGGTAAAAATTATTTTTGTCACAACATAGTCAAGTTTACTGTTGTTTTTCATGGTTTTCCGCAGGGATCAAAATGGCGATATCAGATTTTCCTGTTGAGTTTCAGATTTCTAGTCCACCCATGGAGCAGAATCTTTGAGGAATATAGGGCCCCAGATTCTCAACTTCTCAAAATTCAGATTTTGGACAGTCGATTTTGCACTATTTGACATCACAAATCTAATGGTGCATTCGGATTTCTCATTTTCTCATTCTATTATTTAGCCACTTTTCTAAGTGGAATGTAGGTGTCAGCATTCATGTGCGAACAACCTTTTCCATGCGATTGATGCTGTGAGATCGATGGTCTGAGCAGCTTCAACAATTTGACATCCGCTTCTTCAGATGGCCCTTGGTTGTGAGGTATATGTAGTGTGTTCATGTACTTCTTTTGCTATTCATTGTGCTACACAGATCCTTGTTTGGTGTTTGATGTGGGATCTTGTTTATTACTTGTTTTCATGATTCCTGCTTGATGTGACACAGAATCGTCTATGTAAAGTATTTGTTGTCATGATTCTTCATGTTGTGTTTTGAGATCCCTTTGTTGTATGTTGATGGGATACTCATGTTCTCGTCATGCATGTTTGCATTGAGATCCCATTTATGCCATATTGGTGGGATGCTCATCATGCATGAATTTTTGTGTCATACTTATAGGAGTCTTTTGACTGAGAATTCATGTAGTGGAACATCTCATGGTGCCACTCCTGCGTGAGGGAATTTTCATAGTATGATAACGACATCACTTCTTATGTACATCGTTACTATTGACAGCACTTAATGTAGCGGCCTACACCATCTTGACACCGGGGCCCGGAGACGTAGTCCCTCTTGGACGAACTCCATTATCAACAATCTATGTTTTCATGTGCTGATTCTTGTCATGTTCCTCTTCTTTACAACATGCACATGTATTCACTTATGTTCTTTTAAAAATGCAATTTTACACATCACAAAAGTAAAAGGTCTTGGAAGGCTCCTTTTTCACACCCAGACCTGGATTAGGTACCCAAATTTGTAGAAGATACTTTTCCGAACAACTGTTGGTCGTACTTGTTTCAATCGAGAAATGGACGAAGCATACAAGGGTTTGCCTGTTCTGACACCCAAATAATCACTACCAGCTTCAGGATTAATGTTATTGATCTTATGATTTTTCATTAGTGCAGATATAGAGATCGAGAACTAAACCACTTTCTCCTTTGTTGCTCCCTTGAAAACCTTTGTTTCAGCTCACTTTGTCAAGTAATCAGTGCGCACAATGACATACTTTTTCTGCCCTAATGGTGGATTAATTGGGCCAATGAAATTCATGCCCCACTTTTTAAATGGATCCAAGGACACCTAAGGTTGTAGAGGAATTTCATCCCTGGGTGTGGATTTTCTCATCCTTTGGTACTAATCACATCTACTGGTATACCTTCTTGCATCTTGGTGGAGAAAGGACCAATAATAACTAGCTTGTAAAGCTTTGAAAGTTGTTCTCTTGGCAACAAAATGACCTCCACAGGGCCCATCATGGTAGGCCAAGAGGATGTCAAAGACTTCCTCTTACTGACACATCTCCTTAAGATCTGATCTGGTCCTAGATTGAAGAGATTGCCCTCAATCCAAGTGAAAGGGGTGCTTTCCCTTACAATTATGCTCTTCTCCCTCGATGACAGATTTGGGGGAAATTTTGAAGCAACTAGGTAGTTGGCTATGTCAAAAAACCATGGAGAGAGTACTGATATAGAAAAAAGGTGCTCATCTGGAAGTTGATCATGGACCATCCCTTCATCACCTGCAGGTAAAGAAAGTCTAAACAAAAAATCTGCAACTACATTTTATTTTCCTGGCTTGTCAATAATAGTTAAACATAACTACTATAACCATCTAATGATTATAGAATTCACTTCAGGCTTATTCATCAAATATTTAATAGTTTCATGGTCAGTATGCACAAAATTTTGGTATCCAATGATGTAGTGTCTAAATTTGTTTAAGGAGTGTACAGAAACTAAGAGTTCTTTCTCAATTATAGTGTAGTTCAATTCAACCTTAGACAAATTTTTACTAATGAAATAAATGGTATAGGGTAACTTATCATCTATTTGACCCAAGGCCTCCCACACAACTTTGTTAGATGCATCAACATGGATACGGAAAGGCAGAGCCCAATTTGGGCCCCTAATTATGTGTGCAATGGTTATTCTCTCTTTCAAAATATCAAGGGCCTCTTGGCAACTATTTGTCAAAAATAATTATGAGTCCTTGGCTAGCGATCCAAACAATGGTGAAGACACTTAAAGTCCTTGATAAACCTCCTATAATATCCATCTAAGCCCAAACAATTCCTAACATCCCTCCGCTTTCGAGCAGTAGGGACCCTTTTGATGATGTCAATATTGTTTGGGTCCATTTGTATTCCCTCCTGAGATATTGAATAGCCAAGGATAGTCCCTGCATTCATTAAGAATTCAAATTTCTCTGGACTAAGCGAGAGGTTCATTTCAATGCATTTCCTTAGGACTTTTCCCAGGTTAGAGAGATCCTCCAGGCATTCACACCCATAGGGAGTGAAATCATCCATGAAGATCTACACGGAGTCATTGAAAAGCTCAACAAAGATGCTCAGAACTGTGCTTTGAAAAGTGGCAGGGGAATTTCATATGCCAAAAGGGAGTACCCTATAAGCAAAGGCACCCCAAGGAAATGTTAATGTAGTTTTGTTTCGATCCTCAGGGCTGATCTGGATCTGATCATAACCACTAAATCCATCTAGGAAAGAGAAGAATTTATTCCCTGCAAGACCATCTAAACTTGGTCAATGAAAGTAAAATTGAAACGGTTCTTCTTGGTGGGTTTTTTCAATTCTCTGTAATCCACATAGATCCTCCACTTCCCATTCTTCTTTGGGACCAAAACTAGAGGGGACACCCACTCACTATCTGAGATGGGGTATATGAACCCTGCATCCGACAACTTTTGCAATTCTTCCTTTACTATGTCCTTGCGGGATAGGTTCATTCTCCTCTACAGTTGGTGCACATGTTTTCATCCCTCTTTGATGTAGATGTGATGAGTACAAACAGAGGGATGCGCCCCCTTCATTTCTTTATAGTTCCAAGCAAAGGCATCTAAGTGTTCTCTCAACACCTTGCACAACTTCTCTTCTTGGTAGGTTGAGAGAAAGGGGTTAATCCTCAAGGTTCTAGGTGGACCAAATTTTACCACTTTGACATGGGCAGGATTTGGGTCAACTAAGTATAATCAGTCCAAGGACTACTCTCATAATCTTTCACAAGCTCATCAAGAGGCATGGTATTGGGGGGTTGGTCCTTGAGGATCTGATCAACGAGGTCATCCTCATCAAGTTTGCCCCTCCTATCACAACATCTAGGGTATAAATTGGATGGGATGTTGTATAATACACTTTATATTCCTCCACCTCTTCTAGCCACAAGGATAACTCATGCTCAATGGATGGTTGAGCAGGAGGGTACACTACCATTTTTTTTGGACAAATGCCCATTCTTAATGGTCATGTTCCCGACTCTGCAACTAATGTAAGAATCAACAATGGTTGACCATGGCCTTCCCAAGATGAGACGATAACCATTGAATTTGGTTTTGGGCTAGAGAACCAAGAAGTTAGTAGGTGTTGAGGCCTCGGAAATCGTTGCCACAACATCAAGGATAACCACCCGGTCCGGACCTTGGTACAACTCCTTTTCCATTTGGAATTGTGGCTCCAACTGGAGATAACGGGACCAGTTTCCCGATAATGAAATAAAAGGGATGGATGGGTGATGAATAAATTGCTTAAATGATAGGTGAATAACTTATTCTATTGACAAAAATAGGGAAACTAATACTAATCCCGGGAACAACTTATTCATTCAGAATGTAGCGTTAAATAATCTTTATCTATTTATCAGGCATATAGATGACTCTGTAAAATAAATAAAAGATGTTCAATCATTCAAAGATCGCCTCACATGAATAGTCACAATGAAGCGATAAATACAAATTACTACATTCACTGTTCATATCATCGATACATATATACGTTTGAAAGGAGAGCATGCGATAAACAACCGATAGTGGAATGCATAAGGAATTATGTGAAAAACACACATATATATAAGCGATAATAGCAAGAGTGATTTCAATAACAATTCATATAATGAAAAAGAATACAGACGCAAATAATAGTACCATGTGAGCTGTAGATCGATCCAAAATATCAATCGCTATTCAAAATTCCTTCTTCAACACAAAAATTCTTTCAAACAATGACAATAGTGCACATTTGCATAAAAGCCTTCCTCATCAAATTCAGAATAATTGGTCAAGTTTCATAAAAGAATATCCCTGAAGTACAATAGTGCAGCTTCAGGGTTTAAGTCATATACAAAACTTTTACGACCCTTTCTTAATGCATGAAAGGGTCTTTAAATACTACTAAACTAAAAATATATGTGAAACAAAATCCTACTAAATTGGTATCAGTAAATGTGGTCTACTTCTCAGGGGTGATCTAGCAGTCGGTGAAATGAGTCATGCCTCAGGTTGTTTGCCCTTAAACCTTAGCTGGCTTATCGCGAGCATTGGTTCTACTTCTGGCGGTTTGTTGAGGCGTAAACTGAATTGGGCGGCGAAGGTTTCATTCTGGATGTCAGGTATAATATAACCGACAGCATCGGTTAGGCACTTCAAGACGACGCTTTGGCTGTATGGTTTGATTAAGAAGAACCAATACGCATCCCATGTCAGACTGTTGATTCCAGTGATCAATCTTGTGCTTTTCTCCAGCTCCGGATAGCATGAGTGCTCCAATATATTTGCTGTTGTTAATTGACCTGGAGTGCATTGGGAAATTATGTTAGATAAATACAATGTATTATTCACTAATTCAACCAAATTTCCACTGATTTTCCTGCATCTGGAAGTCGCTCTTTCTGCTTTCATCAGTTGTGATTTCCATTCTGTGAATAATATCTCTTTGTGCGATTCTAGAATTCTTGGTAGATTAGCTGCCCGACCTACATCTGAATCCTGCCATTCTATAAAGTTTGTCAGTGTTTCTTCTGCCTGATCCAAGTCAGCCCTTGCTTTGTCTACCTTTTCGCTTATAGACGCTGACAATTCGCACAATGGTTTTTCTTGTATAAGATGTTGACATAATAGCTTAACCTGATTAATCAATCCCTTGTTTAGCTGGAGCGCTTTTGCTTTAAACTCATCTATCTTAGGGAGATTTTTCATTTGCTCAATTTGAGTGGTTAATTGAGCGATTTGTTCATATTTTGCTTTCATTGTTCCCTCAGTCGATATTCTTAACTGCTCCAGTGCCGCTGATAGCTCCTTTTTCCTTTGTATTGCGCCTTCATCTATCCTCTGTTTTTTCTCTTGTAATTGCTTGATTAGCTGGTTATTGTTCTGCTGCTGTACTAGCAATTCTTTCTTCGCCTGCTTTGCCCTCTGCTGAACTTCTGATAGTCTCACATGTAGTGAAGAGATATCCCGATCCTTGGCTTTTAACAAATTGCTCACCTCCGTTGCTTTATTAATAGTCGCCGCCGAATATGCTCCAACGAACTGTGATAGCTTGGTTAAGTCATCGGAGGGGTCGAATTCCTCTTTCCATACAACATTGCCCGTTACTGTTAATTCAGGGAATGGGGAAGGTTGATCAGTTCTTCTCCTTTTCCTCTGTTGCTTTATGACGGCTTTATGCTTGGGGCTGTAAAATATATCTAGAGGGGGAATCTCTTCAATTTGCAAAATGATCACTCCCGTTGGATCTTTAGGAATTATCTCTAGTTCTTTTGTTTTGGGTGGGCCGTTGGTTTCACCTGAAACTGGTTTCGATGTCACTTCCTGTGTATCACCTTCCTTTGAAACCTCATCATCTTTCGAGCACTCTAAGTTATTGATGATTGTACTGAATTGATTCCATTGCTGGAGCAAATTCGGATCAACTAATGGATCATGGTTATCTTTACAGCTGCTCTCTTCTTGGGTCTTTGCTTGGGTTTCTTCTTGTCGCTGTGCATTTTACTGATTTACCTCCTACCTTTGGCTATGCGTTTCCTCCTGCTGTTTTGATGTAGTAGGAGGTGGTGTATTATGTCGCTACTCAGACTCGTTTGACCTGGTTGTTTTCGGTACAGTTGCTAACAGGTCTAGAGGCAGAGTTTGCAACCTCTGTTCTCTGATTCTGTTAAACAAAACTAACCCTTCATCATTATAAACATTTCGGGCAAGCGACTTGACTTGATACAGTGATTCGGCTGATGCGAACAAATCTTCGAATTTGTCTTCTTTGTGCTCGACCTTGGCTAATTTGGCCTGGTCGAGCGCATTGTAAGCAATATTTCTTGGATCATACTGCCTCCTTGGCAGAGTAGCCAGGGTGAGCAAATTCATTTTCCCGGCTTCCTTCTCTGCATGCTTGATATCATGCAGGGTATACACTCCAATTCGCAATGGAAAAGAAGGCCAAACATGTTTTTTAGCTATTTTCAGGGTTTGGGTAACCCCTTCAGTGCTGATTTGATAAGCTACCTCCCTGGCAAGTAGCTTATCGGGGATGTAAAATGGTAGCACATGTGGCTTAGCCTGACTGCCGAAAACTCTGATATAGGTGAATTTATCCTCCCCAAACCAACTTGCTACTGCAGTCAAATCTACCGCTACTTGCTCAGATATTTTAGGGGCAGGCTTATTAAAAATTGAATAATGAATTGGCAACATAAAACCGTTGCAGATTTGGTACAGGTGGTGCTTATAACTAGTCTTCCAAAGTTTTCGATGATATATGTGAATGGGTGTGGGGTCTTGCGACGTCCACCTCCATCCCAGCACAGGAAATTCAGAATTAAAACACAACACATCCATAATATATGCACTATAATAAAATGGCAGAATAACCCTCTCTGTGACACGATAGTCAGACCTGAAGTCAAGAATGGATTTGGCTAACTTGTCGGATAATATGACCGCCCAGTCCATGATTTCTCCACTACATGCTGCCTCTATTAGGGGGACCATTTCTATGGTGATATTGGTAGAGTCATGCAATCCCTATAGCCTACACATCATAATTCCAGCATAACAGTAAGGTGAACACAGGGAGTCAACTGAGTACTTACCCGAGGTTTCATGTTTGTGTTTTGCTGGATTTTGTCTCCAGCCTTGAATTGGTTCAGACTCGGTCTCGTTCTCTGCTCGAAACTTCTCCAAAAATGCAGCATTATATTTCTTCTCTTCTCGTGGCAGGTGATACATTAGCCTTAGGTCTTTGGCTCGAAACGAACCGAAAACCCTCCCATCCGTAGTTTCAAACAGTCTATTGATAATTGGGAGCTCTTGGAGTGCCCACCTTACCACATTTGTGTAAGGAAGAACTTGCTCCCGAGCCGCTATTCTGTGTTGGAAGGAGTCAACCAAGTCTTTTAGATTGGCATCATATTTGCTGGTATTATCGCATAAAATCTCCACTTCGGTCACCATTGGCCCTTCCGCCTCAATCAAATTATAAGTCCTTTGCCAAGTGGTCCTAGGAGTCCTAAGCATGTTGTATATGATATTAGTCCTTTGGTCTTCCCAGTTGGATCAGCGACAGTTAGCCCTGCGGCTGGCGGAGTAGAAGGCATTGTAGTCTTCTTGGATTTCTTTCCCATTCCACTTTCTTCTGTTTCTATGGAAGAATTCTGCGCAGAGTGAAAGATAAGCGCAACACATGCAACAATATCATGAATCAAACAGAATGAAATATATATATATCTTGGCGCATTCATAGTAATTAATCGACTTAAGGTGGCCTTAGGATCAAATACGTGGATAGGCTTCAAGCCTGCTTTTCTTATTAAATGGTCATTATGAGCTGTTAGTCTCATTAATTACAATTGCTTCGATTAATGGATAAATGATTTATTTGAAGCATGCTTAGGGCGATTTGGTGGTTTGAACACGGATGAGCAGCTTTTCCAAAGGATATGGCCTTAATTACGAATAAATCATATCAAACTACCTTTATGACTGTTACTTTGAGAACTGTGCCATTTACCTTTTGCGAAATCGGGCATCGGGGAAATGCTAAGTTATTGCATTGGTTTTGCTTGGAATCCCCGATCGCCGATATCCGATATCGCATCGCGTTGGGCATCGCTGGTAGTGCCGTTTAGGATGAGGGTATGGTGAGTCACCGATTGCCGATAGCGATATCACATCACATCGGATGAGGAGAAGCTTAGTTGTGCTTTAGATGTTATCGCCGATTGCCGATTACCGATTTCGCATCGCATTGTAGCAAGGATCATTACTCGTGTTACTTTATGCTTTGCCGATATCTGATAGCGATTTCACATAGGTGAAAACTAACATGTCCCTTACATTGTGTTTTCTTTGTCATTGCGATATGTGATCTTGTGATCGCTTTATCGCAATGATAAAGATAAATCATTTTATATTGGATTTTTTTGATTGGTTTTATTAAAAAGAATTTTTGTGAAATAGAACTTTAAATTGATACCAATTTGAAACAAAAATTAAAAAGGGACCCATTTCACATTATAGTTTTTGGAATTTTAATGATATGAAATGGGGGGTTGTTGTAGGGCACAACAATTGGCGATTCGCTGGGAGAAGCAGTTATCTCTGAATAGTATAGAAATACTTAAAATTTTTCATAATAGAAATTTTATTCAAAAGGGAAAATTCTAATATAACTAGATATCGTTGCATTCTAAGGAAACAAAACTTTATTTGCTAATTTCCTCTCTTGTTGAAAATAGATACATTCCAGATTTTCAAATTGGCACTTATTGGTTGATATTGATAAAATAGGAGACTTTTCCAAACCAACTATTAAAATTAACTCGTTTGCCATAGGTAGAGCCTCTGCTACCAGCAAACGTCCATAGTCTCGGCAGGGATAACTTTCAACCACATCATTGTCTATTGTCCTATTCACTTCAGAGCATGATTAACAGAATGAATTCAAAATCATGTTTTTTTCACATTTGTTTTGATTTTCTTTTTCTGTTATTTTGTAAGATAAAAAGTCATTGCCCTGGTGTGGTGGCCAGTTGATTGACAATGCCATTCACTGGTAGTAATCTAACCGAACAAGCTGGCTTGTGATGAGACCCCTTGTCTTAAAATTGAAGCCATTACCCTGTTTTGGTATGCAGTATTGGTAATGTCGGCCAAACTATTTTCCTATGATCATGGTAAGCAGGCTTGTGATAAGACCTCTCAAATCTTATATCTAGTATTCTTGGAATTGCATCCTGAATAATTATGAACTTAATTAAAATGGGATAGACAATTTTCCTCCTTAAGGTAGGATGGATGACAAGGTAAGAGTTTGAGATGTTGAATTTGGACTAGTTTCTATTTTAATATTGATAACCTTTTTATAACCAATTTTTAGAAATCTAAAAATATTTACAAGATTTATACTTCAAGAGGAGTTCACTAGGATTGTATTGTAATTTTAGAATGCAATTATAACTAATTTCCTAGAAATTATTCCTTTTTGTTTAATACTTCTAATTATTTTAAAAGTAAATATCACATTTCTTGTTTCTGAGAAACTCTTTAAATACAACAAATGTCAAATAGAAAATGCCTTACAGTTTTATTTTCTAGTTTTGCTACAAACTATAAAAATGATATCTAAAAGGAGAAGGGGTTACCTCCTCAGTTGAAAAATTTCTTTAAGACTAGGCCATTAACAGGGAGACAATCTCTCAACCCTAACAAATCTTGTAGCATAAAGGTCGAATGGCCTATCTTTTCACAGATCTGAAACGGTCCAAGCCACATTTTCTGGAATTTGGTGTGTTTGCCTTTATCTTCATGGGCTTTGTCCCATTTCAGGACTAAATCTCCAACTTGGAATTGCTTAGAACCAAATGAGATTGAATCAAATGATGACTTGATGATCTGTTGATGTTTCACATGAATAATTTTGGCTTTTTCTCTTTCTTCTTCTAATTTCAAGATTTGGTCATGCCTAAGTTGCAGAGAAGAAGAAGGATTTTCTTCAATAAATTGGACTAGAGCTAGGGAAGGAAGAATAAGATTTGTTGGTAATACAGCTTCTTTTCCATAAACAAGTTTAAATGGGGAAGAACCTATAGAAGCTTTTTGCGTTATCCTGTCAGCCCATAGTGTAAATATTAAAGATTTGTGCCAAATCTTGTGATTCTGTTCGATAGTTCGCTTGATAATTTTAATAAGGCTTTTGTTTGTAGATTCTGCCAAACCGTTACCTTGAGGATAATAGTTAGTTGAATATTTGAGTTTGAAACCTCTTTTGATTGTGAAATCAAACATAGCATTGCCTGAAAAGTATGATGCATTATCAAAAACAAGAGCGTTCGGGACACCAAACCTAGTAATGATGAATTGATCTATGAATTCAATAATGCTTCAGAGTTTGTCTTTAGCGGAATTGCTTCAACCCACTTGGTAAAGTAATCGGTAGCAGTAAGGATATACTTGTGCTGTTTGGAAAAATTAGGAGTAATTTCTCCAATAATGTCCAATCCCCATTGCTCAAATGGTTGTTCAATGTTGACCGGTTGCAGGGGAAAGGCTAATTTCTTTAGTCTTCCACTCGAAGTTTGACAACTTGGGCATTTCCTTACATATTCATGAGCATCTCTAAACAGAGTGGGCCAGTAATACTCGGCATGGATGACTTTGTGAGCTGTTGTATCAGCTCCGAAGTGGCCTCCTGCTGGTTCGTCGTGCAATTCCTAAAAGACATTTTGTGCTTCCTGTTTCTCAAGGCATCTTAGTAAAACAGAATCATAATTTTGTTTAAACAGAACATCATTAATAATGGTAAAATTCTTTGCTTTCAACCTTATGGCCCTTTTGTTTTTGTAGGACAAGTTGGGAGGTGCATATCCATTTTTTAGGTAAAATATTAAATTGGCGTACTGTGATTCAGAATCGGTGGCACTTACCTGATTGATGATTTCAGGTTGATCTGTATCGCTTGATTCTGGAATGTCGGATGCGCCTGCCAATAACTTGCAAAAACCTTGACCTCTAACAATCTTTGCCGGCTTTATTTCTATGTCGTATTCCTGAAGCGTTGTTACCCAATTTTCCCTTTTTTCTCCTAGTTCTCTCTGGATTAACAGTTGTCTAACTGAGGAGAAAGGAACTATAACCTTTGTATGGGCTTTCAGCAGGAATGGTCTGTAATGTTTAACCGCTTTATACACAACAAAGGCTTGTTTTTCTACTTCAGAATAGTTCAATACTGCACCTTGAAGATTTGAGCTATAGAATGAAATCAGTGCTTCCAAATTGTGATCGTTGATCTACGTAAGTACTGCGGCGTAAGAAGAATCGGATGCGATGGTGTACAATGTAAAATGATTAGAAAAATTTGGAGTATTTAGAGCTGGGGCATTGATTATTGATTTCTTGATTAGTTCAAATGCTTCCTTTTCTGGTACTCCCCATTTGAAGACTGAATTTTTCTTAATCATAGTTTGAAGTGGTAGAATAATTTGAGAAAAATCTGGGATAAATCTTTTTACAAAATTAATTTGGCCTAAGAATGACTGCATGGATTTCTTATTATGAGGGAAAGGGATTTCAGAAATTTCATTAATCCTGTCTGGGTCGATGTAGATGCCATCTTTAGATACAATAAAGCCTAGGAGCTTACCTTGATCAAGAGCGAAGAAAGTTTTCTTAGGTTTCAGAGAAATACCGTATTTCTTACAGCGTTGGAAGATTTGATTCAAATCTTGCAAGTGATTTGATCTTTATCTTGAAAATACAGTGATTTCATCTAAATAGACAACTACTGTTCTATTAATTAACCCTTTGAAAGCGATATCCATCGCCCTCTGGAAAGTGGCTCCTGCATTAATAAGTCTGAAAGGCATCTTCTGATAAGCATATGTTCCCAACTTTGTTCTAAAGGTGGTCTTGAGTTGGTCATCAGGGTGAACCAGAATTTGATTATACCCTAAAAATCCGTCCAAGAAGGACATTAATTCTGAACCAGCCACAGATTGGAGTATCTGCTCCATAGTGGGTAATGGGAAATTATCTTTTAGACTTGCCTTATTTAAATTCCTGAAATCAATACAAATTCTTATGTCGCCATTCTTTTTTCTGACTGGTACCATATTGGAGACCCAATTCGAGTGTCGTACAGGAAAAATAATCTTAGCTTTTAAGAGTTTGTTGAGTTCAGATTTTATCTGACCCTCTAGGTTTGGGTGTATTTTTCTCAATTTTTGTTGAATTGGTTTCTGCTCGGGAAGCATTGGGATAGTGTGTTGAATAATAGATGTGTCATAAGTTTTTAAATCATCATATCTCCAAGCGAACACATGTTTATTTTTTCGTAACAGACTAATAAATGCTTCCTTTTCCTCTATAGAAAGTCCCAATCCTAAGTTAATATTTTGAGGATTTTGTTCGGTGCCAAGGTTTATTAATTCAAACCTTAAGGTAGAGCTCTGAATTTTTGTATTAGATACAGGTTTGAACCTGTCTTTAATATCGTAAAGGTCTTCAAGCTTTACTACACGCTTAGGGATTGAATTTTCTTCATGTTTACCTTGCATTTGAGTATCATGCTCATCTTCCTCAATTATTTGATTGTCATAGGATTTTTCAGAGGTGAGAAATTGTAAGATGTCTTCATCATGGTTAAACACTCTCCAATTGGTTACATTATCTGGAATGGATGGCCTAAAAAGTAATTCTACTGAAAACCTATCGGGACTATAGTCCTCTGAAGGGAGCAGCTTGGAAGCGACATTGGCCAGCAAATCAGCTGCGGAGTTCTGAGCCCTGGGTATGGAAGATATATTGAATGCTTGGAAATGGGAGGAATTTCTTGTACGAGCGATTGATAATGCTTAATATGGCTCGAAAGACAGTGAATTGTATTTCTTACCTGTTTAACAATTATTTCGGAGTCGCCAAAGACTTTTAAGTACTGAACTTTGAGGCCGATTGCTTTATATAGTCCTTGGATGAGCGCTTCGTACTCAGCTGTGTTATTAGTGCATTCAAATTCTAATCTACAGGACAACATTGTTTTTTCTCCTAGTGGGCTGACTAGAATGCATCCTGCACCTGATCCTTCGCTAGACTTAGATCCATCAAAATATAAAGACCAAAATAATGAATTATCTACAGTTTTTGTTACAACATTCTCAGTAACATTAACGCATTTAGACCTGTCGATCTGTGAAAAAATTTCGATTTGTGATGCGAATTTGTCAACTGAGAAAGGGGATTGTTGGGCAACATAATTGCCGAAAAATGACTCTAAAGAATAGTTTCCTAGGATATTATTATTGACCGCGACTGGCTGGTTTTCCTGTTCAAATTCTGTAACAGTATGGGTCATATGTTTCTCTCGATCAATCTTTATTTGATTGGGCTTGCCCTTATAGGGGAGCCACATATGTGACCAATCGGTGGATATATACCATAAAATTCAGGTATATCGGCGATTAGAATATCGATCCTCTGGACAATTCTTGGATCTGCCGATAACCTGATTGTTACAGAGTTTATTTCTCCTAGGACTTGAACTTTAGTTCTATCTAACTGCACGATGTGAATAGAAGACTTCTGGGGTTCTATATTCAGTTTGGAACAAACTGAAGTAGGCATTATATTGGAAGATGGTCCAGAATCAATTAAGCAGTTGTGCAGATTTCGATTATAAATTTCATAAGTCAGGAGGAAAGGAGGGGTATGGGAGTTTGATCTATCTCCGATCAGAATTGTGTCGGTTGCCTCAACTCTGCCAGCAGGGGGTTGTCCTAAGTCGCTTGCAGCTTTAGTGGTGGGAAGAGGGGAAGAAGGTACAGCGTTAAACTCTTTGAGTAGTAATTTTTGCTGATGTTTTAATTTACTAAGTTCAAACATGGTGATGTTTGCCTTAGTTTTCTTAATGTCATCAACAATGTTGTAATCCATCGAATCAGAAATTACTAAAGTCTTAGATGGTGAAGGTGTAGTAGAAGATGATGGTTGATTGTTTGTTATTGTTGCGGTTGGTTTTCTAACGGGTACCTTTTCCTTTACAGTGTTGGTTCCGGCACTCCTTTTCTTAGGATTAGCTTGGACAGTTTCGGGAGCACCTTTACTCCTTGTAGTTACAGGAAAGGCTTCTTGTTCGGCATCAGTATCGGAATTAGGGAGTATAAAGTCCCACATTCCGTGACATTCGACTACTTCCTCTTCTTCTCCTTCAGATGGCATAACTGTTTCTTCCTCTTCTTCTTCCTCAGGATCCGAATCTGCATATGATATAACATTAGGGGGTTTGGACTCGGGTTTCTTGAAATTCCTATATGGTTTCTTCGTTGAGGATTCTGATACTTGTTTCTTGATTTCAACCATTTCGTTCGAAATAGTTTTAAGGACTTTTTGAAGGCCCTCCATGTCATATGGATCCTTAAGTCTTTTTCTTGAGTCGTCTTTAAAGGACACTTTTTTAGATTTTTCTTTCTTCCAAGGCAGTTTTCTTTTCAAGCGGATTTCACTTTTTTTCTTCTGCGATAGTGTTCTTTCATTCTCGGCTAATGTTGGCTGTTTTGGCCCTATAACGATTGAATGTTTGAGGAAAGCAGTGATTTATCCCACTCGCTTTTCTAACTTAGTTCGCTCGCTTTATCATTCAGTATGGGGATCTTATTCAAGAGTTTGGTTAAATCGGGAGTTGAACTACCTTGGATGAGGTTCTCTTTGATTCGAATCCTTAAGTTTGAAAGATCATGGACAAGTGGTAGCTAAGGATCTGGTTCATCACCGTATTTGGTGAGAAACTGTTCCTGGAGAGATATTCCAACTCGTGATGGATCCAGAGGGTAAGGAAAAATACCAAGACCCTGCAGATCCTTGTAGTGAATAGGGAAACAATCTTACTACCACATCTTCTTTAGTGACTCCCTTTAGATTGACTAACAGCATAAAATTATTAATATGTTCTTCTGCAGAAGTTCCAGCATCTGGATTGAATTTGGGTATCCATTTTTCGGGGTAATCGGGTAATGGATGTAAGGGTGCAGGCATAGTAACCGCACCAGGACTTCTCCATGGTCTTTGGGCCATTTTAGCATTACCGACATTCGCTTGTAGTGTTCCAGGTGTTTGAGGTGGAGACGGAAGTACTGACTGAAAAGATTGTGATGCTTGAGATGAAGTCCCTTGATGAACAACTATATGAAGTGGTGATGTGGGTGTATGACTTCGCACAGGTGATGATGAAATGGAAGATGATGGAGAAAGGGTATCGCTACCAGAACCTTCAGTTGTCTTTTTGATCCTTTTCCTTTCTGGTAAAGGAAATTCAGGTGGCTCGATACCTAGCTTTTCACTTTGGAGTTTGGTAAGATGAGGGGGTAAGTGAAATTGCGAAGTGTGACTGCCTTGTGATACTTCAAATCTAGGAGGGGATATTGAGAAGCCTTGAAGTTTTTGGATGATGGATTGGACTTCAGGGGACTCCGGACTTAAGTGTTCTAAAGTATGATGTAATTGAGCAGTAGTGGTTGATTCCTCTTCGTCTCGTCTGGATACTGGAGATTCAGAATGCGAACGAGATATTCGAGGAGAGGTGGAGGGTGAGTTTCTCTTTGAA